>JAIWJD010000357.1:2500-10000 GCA_022818045.1 Neotoxoptera formosana | reverse complement strand
ATTTATTTTTTTTTTTTTTTTTTTTTTTTTTTAATTTTTAGTTTATTATGAATATTTTATTTTAAATTTATTTGTTTTTTTATATATATATTTTTAATTTTTTATAATTGTTTTTATTTAGGATATTTTTTTTTTTATTTGGATTTTTTGAAATATTTTTTTAAGTATTTTTTTAATTTTTTTATTTTTTTTTTTTTTATTTTGTATTATTTTAATTTTTCTTTTTATTTTATTTTTTTATTTATTTTTTTATTTGTTTTTAGTTTTTTTTTTTTTTGATTTTATATTTTTTATTTTTGTGAATTTTTTTTTTATAATTTTTGTTTATTTATTTTTATATTTTCTTATTTTATTTTATTTGTTATTTTATTTATTTTTTATTTTTTTATTTTATGTTTATTTTATTTTTTTATAATTTTTTGTTATTTAGTGATATTATTTTTATTTTTTACATTTTTTGTTTAATTTGTTTATAATTTATGATTTTTTATATATTTATGTTTTTTTTTATGTTTTTAAATTTATTTTTTTTTATGTTGATGATTTTTATTTATTTTTTTTTTTATATTGGTATTTTTTTTATTTTATTGTTTTATATAATTATATTTTTATATTTTTATTATTTAATTTTCATTTTATTAAATTATTATATTTTTATGTTTTTTTTTTTATTTATTTGAGTTGTTTTGTTTTTAGTATTTTTTTTTTATTTTTATTTTATTATTTTTCTTTTTTTTTTATTTTTAGTTTGTTTTTTTTTATATTTTGTTGGTGTATTATATTTATTGATTATTATTTTTTTTTTTTTATTATTAATGTATTAGATTTTTTTTATTTTATATTTTATAAATTTTATTTTTAATGTTTTTTATTTTTTTTATTATTATTTTATTTTTTTAATTTTTTTTGTTTATTTTTTTTTTTTGTTTTTATTTTTTTTGTTTTAATTATTTTTATTTATATTTTTGAGTATTATTTATTTTTTTACATTACTCTTTTTTTAGAGTGTTTGGTTATGGGTAGATTTGGTTACAATTAATGATTGTTTATTTTAATGTGATATTTTTTTATTATTATGTTTAATAGTATTTTATTTTTTAATTATTATATTTGTTTTATTTGTTATTGAGTTTAAAAGATATTTTATTATTATTGTATTTTATTATTTGGTTGGGGGATTGTGTTATTTTGTTTTTATATTGATGAGTGTTGATGTAGTAATTATATTTATAATTATTGTTTTTGGTTTTTTTTTTTTATTTATTTTTTTTGTTATTTTATATATTTTTATTTGATTTTTTTTTAATTATATTTTTTTTTTTAATTTTTTTATGGTTTTATTGGGGATTATTTATTATTATTTATTTTTTTATTGAATTTTTTTTATTATAATTGTTTTTTTTTTTATTTGTTTGTTTTTTGAGTGTGTTATGATTTTTTTTTTTATTTATTTTGGTGATTTTTTATTTTTTTTTTTAATTTATTATATTTTATATTGATTTTTGTTTTTGATTATTTTATTTTTTATTATATTTTATATTTTTTTGTTTTATTTTTTTATGTATATTTTTTTATTTTTTTTGGTATATTTTATATTTTTTATTTATTTTATATTTTTATGATTTTATTTTTATTTTTTATTGTTTTATGTTTATCATATTATATAGTTTAATATTCAATTTTGTTTTATTTTTATATTTTATATTATTATATTTTATTTTTATTTTTTTTTATTTTTTTTGTATATTTTTTTTTTTATATATTTAATTTTGATTTTTTTTTTTTTTATTTTTTTGTTTTTTTTTTATATATATTTATTTATGTTTTTTTATTATTTTTTATTTTTATTTTATTATAATTTTAATTTATTGTTTAGATATTTTTTTGTTTATTTTTTTTTATTTTATTTTATTATGAATAATTATTTTATATTTATATATTTTATATAATTTTTTATTTTATTAATTAATTTTTTATTTACATATTATTTTATTATTTTATTTTTATTTGTTTTTTATTATTTTTAATTTTATTATTTTTTATTTTTTTTTTTGATTATAATATTAATAATTTATATTTATGTATTATTATTTTTATAATTTTATTATTAATTATTATAGTTTTTATAATTTTTAGAATTTTTGTTTATTTTTTATTTTATATGATATTGTATTTTTTTATTTTTGTATTTTTTTTATTTTTAATATTTATTTTTTTATTTTATAATTATTTTTAATATTTATTTTTTTTTTATTTTTTATATATTATATAGTTATTTATTTTTATTTATTGTTTTTTTTTTATTAATATTGTTTTTTAATATTATTTTATTTTTTTTTAATTTTTATTTGTTTATTTATTTTTATTTTATTATGTAATTATTTTAATTATTTTTTTTATGATTATATTTATGTATTATTTTTAATTGTTTTAATTTTTGTTTAATTATAGTATAAATATTTTATTTATTTATTTTTTTTATTTATTTTTTGTAATTTTTTTTTTTTTTTGTTTATTTTTGTTTTTTGTTTTATTTATATATTTAATTTTAATATATTTTGTTAATATTTTTTTTTTTAGATTTTTAATTTTTTGTTAATATTATTTTTTTTTATTATTTTTTATTTATTTATATTTTTTTTTTTTTTTTTTGTTATATTTTTATTTAATGTTTATATTGTATGATTTTATTTATTTTATATATTATATTTTTATTATTTTTTTTTTTTTTTAATATTTTTATAATTATGTATTTTAATTATATAATTGATTAATAATTTTTGTTATGGTTATATAATTTATTTAATGTTATATAATTTTTTTTTTATATTGTGTTGTTAATATTTTATTATATATTTTATTATTTGTTTTTTATTTTTATTTTTTTTTAGTGTTTTATTTTTATTTTATTTATTATATTTTATTATAATTTTATTTTATTTTTTATTTAGTTTTATTTTTTTTTTTTTATTTTGTATATTTATTTTTTTTTATTATTATTTTTAATTGTTTTATTTTTTTATTTTTTTTTTATTAATTTATATTTTTTTTTTATATTTTTTTTTTATTATTAATTAATTTTTTTTATTTTATTTTTTATTTTTTTTATTTTTGTTATTTTTTTAATTTTTATAATTATTTTTTTATTGAATTTATTTTATTTTTTAATTTATTTTTTTTTTTTTTTTATTTTTATTATTTTTAATTTATATATTTATATTTTTTTTTTTTTTTTTATTTTTTTTTTTTTTTATTTATTATATTTTATTTGTTTTTTGTATTTTATTTATTTAGTATTTTATTTTTTTTTATAAATTTATATTATAATAATTTTTATATATTTTATTTTTTTTTAATAATATATATATTTTTTTTTTTTTATTTTTTTTTTATATTTTTTATTTTTTATTATTTTGAATATTTTTTTATTTTTTAATTATAATTTTAGATTTTTTATATATTAATTGTATGATATTATTATTATGTTATTTATTTGTTATTTATTTTTTTTGTATTATATTTATTATATTTAATATTTGATTTTTATGTGTTTTTATTTTTTGGATTTATTATTTTAATTTAATTATTATTTTTTATAATATTATATTTTTTTATATTTTTTTTTAGTTTTTGATTTATTTGTTTTTTTTTTTGTTTTTTTTTTTATAATTTTTTATTTATTTTTTTTTTTATTTTTTTTTTTGTTTTTTTTTTTTTTTTATTTTATTATATTTTTTTTTTTTTTATTTTTTTATTTATTTTTTTTATTATTTTATTTTTTTTTATTTTAATTTTTCTAATATTTTTTTTTTAATTATTTTTTTTTTTTTTAATTTTTATTTTATTATATTGTTTTTTTTATTGTTTTTGTTTTTTGTTTTATTTTATTTTTTTTATTTTTTTTTTTTTATTATATTTTTTTTTTTTTTATTTTTATTTTTTTTTTTTTTTTTTGTTTATTTTTTTTTTTTTAATATTTATTTTTATTTTTATTTTATATTTTTTTTATTTTTTATTTTATTAATATATTATTTTTATATTTTTTTTTTTTTATTTATTATTTTATTTTTTTTTTTATTATGTATTTTTTTAATATTTATTTAAATTTTTTATTAATTTCAATATATTTTTTATTTTTTATTTTTTTTAGTTTTATTTATATTTATTTTTTAATAATTTTTATTTATAAATGTTTGTTTTTATTTTTTTATTTAATATTTTATAATATTTATAATTTATTTTTATTTTTATATATTTTTTTTAATTATTTTTTTTTTTTATTTTTTTTTTTTTTTATTTTTTTTGTTATTATTTATTATTTTTATATTTTTTATAAATTTATATTATTTATATATTATTTTTTATTTTTTTTTTTTTTTATTATTATTTATTTGTTATTATATATGTTATTTTTGATTATATTTTATTTATTTTTTATTTTTTTTAATTTTTTTTTATATTTTATATTGATTTTTTTTATTTATTTTTTTTTGTTTATATTTTTTTTTTTTTATTTTATTTTTTTTTTTTATTTATTTTATATTTTTTTAATTTAATGGTATATTTTATATATTTTTATTTTAATTATTTATTGTATATTTTGTTTTTTATTTAATTTTTTTTTTTTTATTAATATTTATTTTTTTATATTTAATATTTTTTATTTTTTTATTTATAATTATTTTTTTTATTTTATTTTTATTTTTTATTGTTATATTATTATTTTAAATTTTTATTTAATTTTATTTATTTTTAATTTTTATTTTTTAATATTGATTTTATTTTTTTTTTTATAAATATTATATTTAATAAAATTTTATATATTTTATATATTTATATTTATTTTTATTTAAATAATTAATATTTTATTATGTTTTTAATTATAATATATTATTTTTAATAAATTTTTATTATTATATATTTTATATTATTTTAATTATTTAGAAATTTTTTATATTATATAAATTTTTATATATAATATAATTTTTTTTATTTATTTTTAAATTTAATTATTTTTATAATTAGTATATATGAAATTAGTTATTATATTTTTATAAAATTTTATATTATTTAAATTTTTATTTTATATTTTTTTTAATTTTTATATATTTTATTATTTTTAATATTTAATTTATTTATAAAATATATATTAGATAATTTTTATATTATTTAAATTTTTTATATTTATTATTTTATTATTTTTTATTAATTTTTTTTTGATAATTTATTTTTATTTTTTATTTATTTTCTATTTGAAAATAATTTTAATTTTTTATAATTATATTTTATAATTTAATTTATTTTATTTATATTATATTTATTATTTTTTATATTTTTTATAATTAATTATTTTTTATTATTTTTTTTTATTGTTTTATTTTTATATTTTGATATTATTATTATTTTTTATATATATTTTAATTTTTTTATTTTATTTTTAATAGTTTAATTGATATAATATTTTTTATAATTGTTATAAAATTTTAATATTAATTTATTTATATAAAATTTATTTTTAATATTTTTATTTAATTTAATTAATTAATATTTTTATATTTTTTTTTTTTATATATTTTTATATTTTTATATTAATTTTTAATTATTTTTTTTATATTTTTTATTTTTATTTTTTTGTTAATTTATTTTTTATATTTTTTTTTATTTTTTTTTTATATGATTATATTATATTATAATTTTTATTTTTTTAATTTTATATATTATTTTTTTTTATTATGTATTGTTATTTTATATATTTTTTTATTTTATATTATTTATATTTTTATTTATTTATATTATTTTTTAATATTTTTTTAAATTATTATAATAAATAATTATTTTTTTTATGAATAATATTATTTTATTTTTTTTTTTTTTTATTATTTTTATTATTTTTATTTTTTTTTTTTATTTTTTTTTTTTTATTATTTTTTTTAGTTTATTAATTTTTTTTTATTTTTATTTTATATTATTTATTTTATTTTTTAATTTTTATTTTAATTTTTTTTTTTTTTTTTTTTTATGTTTAATATTTTATTATTTTTTTATTATTTAGTTTTTTTTATTTTTTTTTATTTATTTTTATTTATTATTTTTTTTTTTTTTTTTTTTTTTATTATTTTATTTTTATTATTATTTTGAGTAATTATTTTTTTTATTTTTTTTTTGTTTTTTAATATTTTTTTTTTTTTTTTTTTTTTTTTTTATTTTTTTATTTTTTTAATTTATTATTATATTTTTTTTTATTTTATTTTTTTTTTTTTTTTTTTTTTTTTTTTTATTTTTTTTTTATTTTTTTTTTTAATATATTTTTTTTTTATATTAATATTAATTATTTTTTTTAATATATTTTTTTTAAATTTAATTTTTTTTTTTTTATTTTTTTTTAATTATATTATTATTTTTTTTTTTTTTTTTTTTTTTTTTTTTTTTTTTAATATATTTAATTTTTTTTATTTTTTATTTTTATTTTGTTATTTTATTATTATTATTTTTTTTTTTTATTTTATTTTATTTTTATTTTTTATTTTATTTTTATTATTTAATTTTTATATTTTAATTTTTTTGTTTTTTTTTTTTTTTATTTTTTTATTATATATTATGGTATAATTTATTGTTTTTTTTTTTAATTATTTTTATATATAATAATTTTTTTTATTATATTTTAAAATATTATGATATTTAATATTTTTTTTTTTTTATTAATATTAATTATTTTATTTATTATTAAATAAATTTTTTTTATATATTTTTATTTTTTATTTTTATTTATTTTTTATTAATAATTTAATGTTTAAATTATTTTATAAATTTTATTATTTTTAATTTTTTTTTAAATATTATTTTTTTTTTTAATTTTTTTTTTTTTATTTTTTTATTATTTTTAATTTTTATTTAATTTGTTTTATTTAAAATATTTATTTTTATTTTTTTTATATTTAATTTTTTTTTAAATTTTTTTTTTTATTTTTATATTTTTTTTATTTTTTTTATAATTTTATTTTTTTTTTTATTTAATTAATATTTTTTATTTAATTTTTTTTTTTTTTATTTTTATTAATTTTTATTAATTTATTTATTTTAAAAATTTAATATATTTTTTATTATTTTTATTTTTTATTTTTTTTTTTTATTTAATTTATTTTAATTATTAATTATATTTATTTATATTTATTTTTTTTTTAATTATTTTTTTTTATTTTATTTTTTATATTATTTTTTAATTTATAATTTTATTTTAATTTTATTTTTTGTTTTATTTTATTATTTTTTTTTATTTTTTTTTATTAATTTTTTTTTATTATTTTTTTTTATTATATTTTATATTATATTTTATTTTTTTTTATTTTTTTTTTATTATATTTTTTATATTTTTTGTTTAATTTTTTTTATTATTTTTTTTTTTATTTTTTTTATTATTTTATTTTTTTTTAATAATTTATAATTTTTTTATTTATTTTATTTTTTTTTAATATATTTTTTTATTTGATTATTTTTTTTTAG
>JAIWJD010000356.1:0-10000 GCA_022818045.1 Neotoxoptera formosana | reverse complement strand
TTTTTTTTTGTTGTTTTGGTTTTTGTTTTTTTGGTTTTTGTGTTTTTGTGTTGTTTTTTGTGTTTTGTTTTTTTGTTTGTTTTGGGTGTTGTTTTTGTTGGTTGTGTTTGTGTGTTGGTGTTTTTGTTTGGTGTGTTTTGTGTTTTGTTTGTTTTGTTTTGTTTTTTTTGTTTTTTTTTTTTTGTGGTTTTTTTTTTTTTTTGTGTTTGTTTTTGGTTGTTGTGTGTTTTGTTTGTTTTTTGTTTTTTTTTTGTTTTGTTGTTGTTTTTTGTGGTGTTTTTTTTTGTTTTTTTTGGTTTTGGTTTGTGTGTTTTTTTTTTGTTGTTTTTTTTGTGGTGTTTTTGTGTGTGTTTGTTTTTTGTTTTTGGTTTGTTTTTTTGTTTGGTTTTTGTGTTGTTTTGTGTTGGTTGTTTGTGTTTTTTTGTGTTGGTTTGTTTGTTTTTTTTTTGTTTTGTGTTGTTTGGGTTGTTTTTTTTTTTTGTTTTTTTGGGGTTGTTTTTTGGTTTGTTGGTTTTTGTTTTTGGTTGTTTTGGTTGTTTTGTTGTTTTTTTTGGTTTGTTTTTTTTTTGTTTGGTGTGTTTTGTGTTTGTGTTTTTTTTGTTGTTTGTGGTTTTTGGTTTTTGTTTTGTTTTTTTTTTTTTTTTTGTGTGTTTGTTGTGTTTTGTTTTTGTTTTTTTGGTTTTTTTTGTGGTTTTTGTTGGTTTTTTGGTGTTTGTTTTTTTTGTTTGTTGTGTTTTTTTTTTTTTTGTGTGTGTGTTTTTTTGTTGTGTGTTTTTGTTTGTTTGTTTTTTGTTTGTTTTGTGTTTTTGTTTTTTTTTGTTTTTGTTGTGTGTGGTTGGTTGGGTTGTGGTGGTTTTGTTGGGTTGTTTTGTGTTGTTTTTTGTTGTTGTGTTGGTTTTGTGGTGTGTGTTGGTTGGTGTGGTTGTGTGTGTTTTGGTGTTGTGGTGTTTGTTTTTTTTTTTGTTTTTTTGTTGGGTTTTTTTTTGTGGTTTGTTTGGTTTTTGTGTTGTTTTGTTTGGGTTGTTGTTTTTTTTTTTTTTTGTTGTTTTGTTGGTTGGTGTTTTTGGTTTTTGTTTTTTGGTTTTGTTTTTGTTTTTGGGGTGGTTGGTTTTGTGTTGTTGGTTTTTTGGTTTTGTTGTGTTGTTTGTTTTTGTGGTTGTTTTGTTGTTTTTTGTGTGTTGGTTTGTGTTTTGTGTTTGTTTTGTTGTGTTTTTTGTTTTTTGTTTTTTTTGTTGGTGTGTGTTTTTGGTTTTGTTTTTTTTTTTTTGTGTTGTTTTTGTTGTTTGGTTTGGTTGTGGTGTGGTGTTTTGGTGTTGTGGTTGTGTGGTGTGTTGTTTTTTTTGTGGTTTGTGTTTTTTTTTTTGTTGTGTTGTTGTGGTTTGTTTTTGTGTTGTTTTTTTGTTTTGTGTGTTGTTTTTGGTTTTGTTGTTTGGTTGTTTTTTTGTTTTTTGTGTGTTTGGTTGTGTTGTTTTGTTGGGTGTTTGTTTTTTGTTGTTTGTTTTTTTTTTTGTTTGTTGGTTTTTGGTGTTGTTGTTGGGTTTTTTTTGTTGTTGTTTTGGTTTTGTTTGTTTGTTTTTGGGTTTTTGTGGTGTTGTGTTGTTGTTTGGTTTTTTGTGTTTTGTTGTTGGTTGTTTTTTTTTTTTTTTTGTTTGGTTTTGTTTTTTTTTTTTTTTTTTTTTTTGTTTGGTTGTTTTGTTTGGTTTTTTTTGTTGTTTTTTTTGTTTTGTGTTTGTTTTGTTGGTTTGTGTTTGTGTTTGGTTTGTTTTTTTTGTTTTTTTTTTTGTTTTTTGTGTTTGTTGGGTGTGTTTGGGTTGTGTTTTGTTTTTTGGTGGTTTGTTTGTTTGTGGTTGGTGTGGGGTGTTTTTGTTTTTTTGTTTGGTGTTTTTTTGTTTGTGGTTTGTTTTTTTGTGTTGGTGTGGTTTTTTTTTTTGTTTGTTGTGGTTTGTTTTTTGTTGTTGTGTTTTTTTGTTGGTTTTTTGTTGTTTTTGTTTTTTTTGTTTGTTGTTTTTTGTTTTTTTTGTGTTTTTGTTGGTTGTGTTTTTTTTTTGTTGTTTGTTGTTTTGTTTTGTTGGTTTTTTGGTGGTGTTTGTTTTGTTTTTTTTTGGTTTTTTTTTTGTGTGGGTTTTTTTTTTGTGGTGTTTGTGGTGTTGTTTTTTTGTGTTTTTTGTGTTGTGGGTGGTGTTTTGTGTGTGGGTTTTTGTTGGTGGGTTGGTGTTTGTGTTTGTGGTGGGTTTTTGTGTTTTTTGGTTGTGTGTGGTGTGGTTGTTTTTTGTTTTTTGGTTTGTTGTGGTGGGGTTTGTGGTTTTGGTGTTTTGTGGTTTTTGTGGTTTTTGTTTTGTGTTGTTGGGTTGTTTTTTGTGTTTTGTTGGTTTGGTTTTTGTTGGTTTGTTTTTTTTTTGTTTTTGTGGTTTTTTGTTTTGTGTGTTTGTTTTGTTGTTGTTGTTTGGTTTTTTTTTGTTTTTTTGTGTTGTTTTTTTGTGTTTTTTGGTTGTGTGGTTTGTTTTTGTTTTGTTTTGTGTTTTGTGTGTTTTGTTTTGGTTTTGTTTTTTTTTTTGTTGGTTGTGGTGGTGTTTTGTTTTTGTGGTTTTGTTTGTTTTTGTGTTGGGGTTGGTGTTGGGTTTTTGTTGGTGGTGTTTTGGTTTGTGGTTTGGTTTTGTTTTGTGTTTGTTTTGGGTTGTGTTGTGGTGTGTGGTTTTTTTGTTTTGTTTTTGGGTTTGGGGTGTTTGTTTTGGTTTTGTTTTTTTGTGGTTGTTGTGTTTTTGTGTGTGGTGTTGTGTGTTGTGTTGTTGGGTTTTGTTGTTGTGTTTTGGTTTGGTGTTTTTTGGGTGTGTTGTTTTTGTTTGTGTGTTTTTTTGTTTTTTTGTGTTGTGTTGTTTTTGGTTGTGTTTTTTTTGTTGTTTGTTGTTTTTTTTGTGTTTTTTTGTTGGTTTTTTTGTGTTTTTGGTTTTTTTTGTGTGTTTTTGTTTTTTGTTTTTTGTTGGTTTTTTTGTTTGTTTGTTTTTGGGTTTGTTTTTTGTTTGTTTTTTTGTGTGTTTGTTTTTGTTTTTTTTTGTGGTTTTTGTTTGTTTTGGTGTTGGTTTGGTTTGTGTTGTTTTTTGTTTGTTTTTTTTGTTTTTTTTGTTGTTGTGTGGTTTTTTTTTTTGTGGGTTTTGTTGTTTTTGTTTGTTTTTTTTTTTTTTGTTGTTTTTTTTTTTTGGTTTTTTTTTGGTTTGTTGGTTGTGTTTGTTTTTTGTTTTTTTGGTTGTTGTGTGTTTGTTTTTTTGTTTTTTTTGGTTTTTTTTTTGTTTTTTGTTGGGTTTTTGTTGTTTTGTGTTTTGGTGTTTTTTTTGGTGTTTTTTGTTTTTTTTTGTTTTTGTTTGTGTTGTTTTTTGTTGTGTTTGGTGTGTTGTTTTGTTTTGTTTTGTTTGGTTTTGTTTTTTTTTTGTTTTTTTTTTTTGGTGGTGTTTTTTTTGTTGTGTTTTTTTGTTGTTTGGTGTTTTTTGTTGTTTTGTTTTTTTGGTTTTGTTTTTTGGTTTGGTGGTTTTGTGTTTTTTTGTTTGTTGTTTTTTGTGTTTTGTTGTTTTGTGTTTTTTTTTTGTTTTTTTGTTGGTGGTTTTGTTGGTTTTTTTGTTTTTTGTTTTTTGTGTTGTTTGTTTTTGTTGTGTTGTTTGTTTTTTGTTTTTTTTTGTTTTGTTTTGTTTTTGGTTGTGTGTGGTTTGTTTTTGTTTTTTTTGTTTTTTGTTTTTGGTGTTTTTTTTTTGTGTTTTTTGTTGGGTTGTTTTTGTTTTGTTTGGTGTTTTGTTGTGTGTGTGTTTTTTTTTTTGGTTTGTGTGTTTTGGTTTGTGTTTGTTTGTGTTTTGGTTTTTTTTTTTTTTTTTGTGTGTTTTTTTGTGTTTTTTGTGTTGGTTTGTTGTTTGTGTTGGTTGTTTGTTGGTTTTGTGTGTTGTGGTTTGTTTTTTTTGTTGTTTGGGTTGTGTTTTTGGTTTTGTTTGTTGTTTGGTTGGTTGTTTTTTTGTTTTTGTTGTTGTGTTTTGGGTTTTTTGTTTTGTTTGTTGGTGTTGTGTTGTTTGGGTTGTTTTTTTTTGGTGTTGGTTGTGTTGTTTTTGGTTTGTTGTGGTTGTTTTGTTGGTGTTTGGGGTTTTTTTGTGGGTGGGTTGTTTGTTTTTGTGTTTTTGGTTGTGTTTTTTTTTGTTTTGGTGTTGGTGTGTTTTTGGTTTGTTTGTTTTGTTTGGGTGTTGGGTGTGTTGGTTTTGGTTGTGTTTTGTTTTGGTTTGTGGTTTGTGGTTTTTGTTGTGTGGTGGTTGTTGGTGGTGTGGGTTTTGTGTTTTTTTTTTTTTGTTTTGTTTGTTGTTGGTTTTTTTTTTTTGTTTTTTGTTTTTGGGTTTTGTTGTTTTTTGTTGGTGTTGTTTTGTTGTTGTTTTGTTTTTTTTTGTTTTTTTTTGTTTGGGTGGTGTTGTGTGGTTTTTTTTGTTTTTTGTTGTTTTTGTTGGTGTTTTTGTTTGTTGTTTTTTGTTTTGTGGGGGTTTTGTGTGTTGTTTGTTTGTTGGTTGTTTTTGTTGTGTTTTTTTGTTTTTGGTTGGTTTGGTTGTGTTTTTTTTGTTTTTTTTGTTTGGTGTTTTTTTTTTGTTTGTTTTGTTTGTTTTTTTTTTGGTTGTGTGTGGTGGTTTTTTGTGGTGTTTTGTGGGTTTTTTTGTTTGTTTGTTGTGGTTTTTTTGGTTTTTTTGTTTGTGTTGTTTTTTTTGTTTTGTTGGTTGTTTGTTTTTTTTTTTGTGTTTTTTTTGTGTGTTTTTGTGTTGTTTGTTTGGGTGTTTGGTTTTTGGTTGTGTTTTGTTTTGTTTTTTTTTGGGTTTTGTTTTTTTTGTTGTTGGGGTGTGTTGTTTTTTTGTTTTGTGGTTGGTGGTTTTGTTGTGTTGTGTTGTGTTTTGTGTGGTTGTTTGTTGTGGTGTTTGGGTTTTGGTTTGTTGTTTGTTTTTTGGTTGTTTTGTTTTTTGTTTTTTGTGTTTGTTTTGTTTTGTGTTTGTTTTTTGTTGTGTGGGTTTTTGTTTGTTTGTTTGTTGTTGTTGTTTTTTGTTTGGTTTTGTTGTTGTTTGTTTGGTTTTTTTTTGTTGGTTTGTTTTTTGTGTGTTTGTTTGTTGTGTGTTTTTTTGGTTTTTTGTTGGTTTGTTTGTTGGTTTTTGTGTTTGTTGTTGTGTGTTTTTGTGGTGTGTTTTTGTTGTTGGTTTTTGTTGTTTTGTGTTTTTGGTTGGTGTTTGTGTGTTTTTTTTGTGTGTTGTGGTTGGGTTTGTGTTGTTTTTGTTGTGTTTGGTTTTTGTTTTGTTTTGTGTTGGTTTTGTGTTTTTGGTGTTGTTTTGGTTTTTGTTGGGGTGTTGTTGTGTTTGTTTGGTTGTGTTTTGTGTTTTTTTGTTTTGTGTTGTGTTGTGTTTGTTGGTTTGTGTTTTGTGTGTTTTTTTGGTTTTTTTTGTTTTGGGGTTGTTTTGTGTTTGTTTGTTGTGTTTTGGTTTGGTGTTTTTGGGTGTTGTTTGTTTTTGTGTTTTTTGTGTTTTGTTTGTTTGTTTTTTTTTGTTTTTTTTTGTTTGGGTTTTTTTTTGTGGTGTTTTTGTGTTTGGTTTTTTGTGTTTGGTGTTTTTTTTTTGTGTTGTTTGTTTTGTGTTTTTGTTTTTTTTTTGTGTTTTGTGTTTTTTTTTTGGTTTTGTGTTGGTGTGTTGTTTTTTTGTTTTTTTGTTTGTTTTGTTGGTTGTTTTGGTTGTTTTTTGTTTGTTGTGTTTGTTTTTTTTTGGTTGTTGTTTTTGTTTTTGGTGTGTGTTTTTTTTGTTTGTTTTGTGTTTTTGGTTTTGTGGTTTTGTGGTTTGGTTTGTTTTGTTGTGTTTTGTTTGGGTGGTGTTGGTTGTGTTTTGGTGTTTTGTGTTTTTGTTTTGTGTTGTTGTTGGGGGTTTGTGGTTTTGTTTTGGTTGTTTTTTGTGTTTTTTGTGGGTTTGGGTTGGTTTTTGTTTGTTTTTGGTGTTTGTGGTTGTTTGTTGTGGTTGGTTGTTGGTGTGGTTTTTTTGTTGGTGTTTGGTTGTTGTGTTGGTTGTGTTGTGTTTGTGTTTTTGTTTGTGGTTTTTTTTTTTTGTTGGTGTGGGTTGTTTTGTTTGTGGTGGTTTTGTTTTTTGGTTTTGTGTTTGTGGGTGTTTGTTGGTTTTTTGTTGGTTTTGTTTTGTGTGTTTGGTTTTTTGTTTTGTGTGTGTGTGTGTTGGGGTGTTTTTTGTTTGTGTGTTGTTTTTGGTGTTTGGTTGGGTTTTGGTGTGTGTTGTTTTTTTTGTTTTTTTTGTTTGTGTTGGTGTGTTGTTGTTTGTTTGGTGTTGTTTTTTTGTTTTGTTTTTTTTTTGTGTGGTTTGTTGGTTTTTGTTGGGTTTGGTTTGTGTTTTTTGTTTGTTGGGGGTTGTTGGTTTTTGTGTTTGGTGTTGTGGTTTGTTTTTGGGTTTTGGTTTGTTTTTGGGTTGTTGTGTGGTGTTGTTTTTTGGTGTTTGTTTTTTTTGTTTTGTTTTTTGTTTTTTTTTTTTTGTTGTTTGGTTTTTTTGTGTTTTTTTTGTGGTTTTTGTTTGGTGTGTTTTTTTTGTTTTGTTTTTTTGTTGTTTGTTGTGTTTTGGTGTTTTTGGTTTTGGTTTTTTGTTTTTTTTTTGTGTTTTTGTTTTTTTGTTTTTTTTTTTGTTTTGGTTGGGTGTTGTTTTTTTGTTTTTTTGTGGTGTGTTGTTTGTTTTGGTTTGTTTTTTTGTTGTTGTTTGTGGTTTTTTGTGGTTTTTTTTGTTGTTTGTTTTTTTGTTTGTGTTGTTTGTTTGGTTTGTTGTTTTTTGGTTTGTGTGGTTTTTTGTTTGGTTTTTTTGTTGTGTGTTTTTTGTTTGTTGTTTGGTTTTTTTTTTGTTTTGTGTTTTGTGGTTTTTTTTTTGTTTGTTTTGTTGTGTGTTTTGTTGTGTGTTTGTGTGTTTGTTTTTTTTGGTGTTTGTTTTTTTGTTGTTTTTTTTTGTTTTTTGTGGTTTGAGGTTTTGTGGTTTTTTTTGGTTTGTGTTTGTGGTTTGTTGTGTTTTGTTTGTTGTTTTTTTGTTTGTTTTGGGTTTTTTTTTTTTTGTTGTGTTTGTTTTTTTTGTTGTGTGGTTTTGTGTTTTTTGTTTTTGGTTGGTGGTGTTTTTTGGTTTTGTTTTTTGTGGTTGTTTTTTTTGTTTGTTTGTTTTGTGTTTTTTGTTTGGTTTTTTTTGTTTTTGTTTTGTTTGTGTGTTTTTTGTGTTGTGTGTGTTTGTTTTTGTTTTTGTTGTTTTGTTTGTTGTTGTGTTTTTGGTGTGTTTTGTTGTTTTTTTGTTTTTTGTGTTTTTTGTTTTTTGTTGTTGTTGTTTTTGTTTTTGTTTTTTTTTTTTTGTTTTTTTTTTTGTTGTGGGTTGGTTGTTTTTTTTTTTGTTGTTGTGTTTTTTTTTTGGTTTTGTGTTGGTTTGGTTTTTGTGTTGTTTTTTTTGTTTGTTTTTGTTTTTTGTTTTTTTTTTTTTTGTTTTGTTTGGTGGTTGTGTTTGTTTTTTTTTTTTTTGTTTTTGTTTGTTTGTTTTGTTTGTTGTTGTTTGTTTTTTTTTGTGTTTTTTGTTGTGGGTGTGTTTTTTTTTTTGTGTTTGGTTTTGTGTTTTTTTGGGTGTTTTTTGTTGTTTGTGGTTTGTTTTTGTTTTGTTGTTTGTGTTTTTTGGTTTTTTTTGTGTTTTTTGTGTTGGTTTTTTTGGTTTGGGTTTTGTGTTTTTTTTGTTTTTTTTTTTGTTGTTTGTTTGGTGTGTTTTTTTTGTGTTTTTTTTGTTGTGTTTTTGTTGTTGGTTTTTGTTGTGGTTTGTTTGTTGTTTTGTTTGGTTTTTTGTTTTGTGTTTTTTTGTTTTGTGTTTTTTTGTGTTTGGTTTTTGTTTTGTGTTTTTTTGTTGTTTTGTTTTTGTTTGGTTTGTTTTTTTTTTTTTTGTTGTTGTTTTTTTTTTGTTTGGTTTTTTGTTTTTTGTTGGTTGGTTTTTGTGTTTTGTTTTTTGTTGTTTGTGTTGTTTTTTTTTTTTGTTTTTTTTTTGTTTTGTGTGGGTTGTTTGGTTTTGTTGTTTGTTTTTTTTTTTTTGTTTTTGTTTGGTGTTTGGTTTGGGTTTTGTTGTTTTTTTTTTTGTTTGTGTTGTTTGTTGTGGTGTTTTTGTTGGTGGTGTTTTTGTTTGTTTTGTGTGTTGTTTTGTTTTTGTTTTTTTGTTTTGTTGTGTTTTTGGTTTTTGTTGTTTTTTTTTTTTTGTTGTTGTGTTTTTTTGTTTTTTTTTTGTTTGTTTTTTTTGTTTTTTTGTTGTGTTGTGTTGGTTGTTTTTGTGTTTTGTGGTTTTTTTTGTTTTTTTGTGTTTGTTTGTTTTTGTTTTTTGTTTGTTTTGTTTGTTTGTGTGGTTTTTTTTTTTTTTGTTTGTTTTTTGGTTTTTGTTGTTGTTTTGTGTGTGTGTTTTTGTTTTTTTTTTGTGTGTTTTTGTGTTGTGTGTTGTGTTTTTGTTTTGGTTTGTGTTTGTTTTGGTTTTTTTGTTTTTTGTTTTTTTGGTTGTGTTTTGTTTTTTTTTTTTTGGTGTGTTTGTTTTTTGTTGTTTTTGTTGTTTTTTTGTTTGTTGTTTTTTTTTTGTGTTTTGTTTTGTGTTTTGTTTTTTTGTTTGTTTTGTTGTTTTTGTGTTGTTTGTTTGTTGTGGTTTGGTTTTTTTGTGTGTTTTTTTTGTTTTTTTTTTGGTTTTTGTTTTTTGTTTTTTTTGTGTTTTTGTTGTTTTTTTTTTTTTTTTTTGTTTTGTTTTTGTTTTTGTTTTTTTTTTGTGTTGTGTTTTTTTTTTGTTTTTGTTTTTTTTTGTTTTTTGTTTGTGTTTGTGTTTTTGTGTTTTTTTTTGTGTTTTGTTTTTGGTTTTTTTGTTTTTTTTTTGTTGTTGGTGTGTTTTGTTTTGTGTTGTTTGTTGTTTTTTGTTGTGGTTTTGGTTTTTTGTGGGTTTGTGTTTGTGTTGTTTGTTTTTTTTTTTGTTTTGTTTTTTGTTTGTTTGTGTGTGTGTTTGTGTGTTTTTTTTGTTTGTTGTGTTTTTTTTTTTTTGTTTTTGTGTGTGTGTTGTTTTTTTTTGTTTTTTTTTTTGTTTGTTTTGGTTTTTTGTTGTTTGTTTGTTTTTGTTGTGTGTTTTGTGTTTGTTGGTTGTTTTTTTTTGTTTTGTGTGTTTTTTTTGTTGTTTGGTTTGTGTTGTTTTGTTTTTGTTGGGTTTGTGTGTTTTTGTTTTTTTGTTTTGGTTTGTGTTTTGTGTTTGTTTTGTTGGTTGTTTTGTTTTTGTTTGTTGGTTTGTTGTTTGTTGTTTTTGTGTTTGTGTTTTTTTTTTGGTGTTTGTTTTTTGTTTTTTTTTTGGTTTGTTTTGTTGTGTTTGTGGTGTGTTTTTTGTGTTTTTGGTTTTTTTTTTTTTTGGTTTTTTGTTTTTGTTTTTTGTTTTGTTGTTTTGTTTTGTTTTTTTGTTTTTTGTTTTTGTGTTTTTTGTTTGTTTTTGGTTGTTTGTTGTTTTTTGTTTTTGTTTTTTTTTTGTTTTTTTGTTGTTTGTTTTGTTGTTTTTGTTTTTTTTGGTTGTTTTGTTTTTGTTTTTTTTTTTTTTGGTTTTTTTTGTGTTGTTGTTTGTTGTGTTTTTGTGTTTTTTTTTTTTTTTTGTTTTTTTGTTTGTTTGTTTGTTTTTTGGTTTTTTTTGTTTTGGTTTTTGTTTGTTTTGTTTGTGTGTTTTTTGTTTGTTTGTTGTTTTTTGTTTGGTTGTGTGTTTTTGTGTTTTTTTTTTTTTGGTTGTGTTTTGGTTGTGGTTTTGTTTTTTTTTTGTTGTTTGTTTTTGTGTTTGTTGTTTTTGTTTTGTGTTGTTTGTTGTTTTTTTTTGTTTTTGGTTGGTTGGTTGTTTGGTGTGTGGTTGGTGTTTTGGTGTTTTTGTTTTTTTTTGGTTGTGTTTGTTGTGGTTTTGTTGTTTTTTTTTTTGTTTTGTTTGTGTTTTTGTTTTGTTTTTTTTTTGGTTTGTGTTGT
>JAIWJD010000355.1:0-10020 GCA_022818045.1 Neotoxoptera formosana | reverse complement strand
AGCCCAAAGGGAAAGGAAGGAGCGGGGGAAAAGGGGAGGAGGAGAGGGCGGAGGGTACGGAGAGGAGGGGGCAGGAGGAGGCGAAGGGCGGAGAGCAGAAGCCGGGAGGACACGAGAGCGGGAAAAAGGGGGGCGGCGTAGAGGCGGCGGGGGAAGCGGGCGAAGGGGGCGGAAGAGACCGCAGCGCGCCCGAAGAGGCCGAGCGAGAGGGGAGGCGGAGAGGAGCCGCGGCCCGAGGGAAGAGACGGGAGGGAAGAGCCGACGGAGACGAGCGAGCGAGGAAGGGACCCTAGCGCAGTAGAAGCGCGAAGAGACGAGGAACGCGCCGGGCGGAAAGGCGGACCGGAGCAGAGGGCGGGGGGAGAAAAACGAGCCAAACGAGGCAGGGAGGAGCAGGACAGGGGAGCCGAGAGGACGGAGCAACAACGAAGATCCAGCGAGCAGCAAAGAGCGCGCAGAGAGGAGCCGAAGGAGAGGGGGGAGCCGAGGAACCCGAGACAAGCGAGGAGGGGGGAGAGGACGCCGGGGAGGAGACCCGACGAGGCGCCGACCCCAAAGCGAGGAGGAAGCGGCGAGACGGGGGGCGAGAAGAGGAAAGGGAGGCACGCAACAAAAGGGGGCGGAGAGGAGGGGCGCAGCACCGAGAGGGAGGCGCGCTCCGGCGGGACGCAAAGACCGGAAAGGGGCGGGGAGGCAGGGCAGAAGGAGGAGCAGAGGAAGCCGAGGGGAGCGCGGGGCAAGAGGCGGACGCCCCCGGCGAAGAAGGAAGGGAGGGGGCAGAAGAGAGGGGGGAAGGAGAGGAGCAGGGGGAGGGCCCGAGGGCGGCGGGGGGGAAAAGGGAGCGGCGGAAGAGAAAAGGAAGGCAGCGGGCCGGAGACAGCGGAGCGAAGCAGGCGGAAGAGGACGAGGGGGGAACAGGCGGTCAGGACGAGAGAGGGAGAGGGGAACGCAGGGCGAGAAGAGGGGGAGGGGAGCGGGCGCGGAGGTCGGCGAAGAGGAGCGGAAAGACGCAAAGGGAGAAGAGGGGAGAACGGGGGGTCGGCAAGAGGCGAAGAGCGAGGGGAGCGAGAAGCGAGTGGGGACGACAGGAGCGAGCCGCAGCGGGGGAGGCGGAGCCCCCAGGAGAGACCGAGGCGAGAGAGCGGGAGGGCCAAAAGGGAGCGCCGGGAAAAGGGAGGGAGCGCGAAAGAGCGAGAGGAAGGGCAGAAAAGAGCGAGGAAGGAAAAGGGGGCGGGAAAGGAGGAGGGCAGGGGAGCACCGGGAGGGAGGCCCAGGGGAAAAGGGAGGCGCGCGACGAGGAACGAGGGGAGAAAAGGGACGGGACGAAGAGAGGCGGGCGGCGGGGGCAGGAGAGGGGACCGGCGAGAACCGGAGAGTAGGAGCAAGCAGAAGGAGAGGGGGAACGAGAACGGGGGAGCGCGGAGGTAGGCGACGGGGGAACAGGCGCAGCCCCAAAAGGGGGAGGAGAGAGAAAGAGAGGGCCGGAAAAGGGGGAGGGAAAAAGAGCAAAGGAGCCGCGAAGGGGGGGGAGCAGTCGGCCGCGGCACGCGCCGACACAGGCGAGCGGCAGCGAGCAGCGCACGCACGAGGAGACGACAGAGATCCGAAGGAGACAGACGCAGAAGCAGGAAAGCCGAGAAAGCGCACACGCGAAGGCAGCACATCGAGGACCGCAGAAAGCGAGGAGAGGACGACGCCAAGCACGAGAAACGACAGAGAGAGCCGCAAGAGGAAGAGGCACCGCCGAGCGAACAGAGAGCGAAGTCAAAGGAGCCGCTAGGAGAAGTAGCGGCGCCGGATGCGACGCGCGCGGACGACGCCGCGAAGCCCTACGTTACGAACCCGACAGCCACAAGACAACGCGCAAGAAGCAGAGTAGAAGCGACGAAGCAGGAGCAGAGACAGAGACACACAAAAGTAGACAGTCCAGCAAGAAGGCACACGAGGACGGCACGGCGACGGCTACGCGGACCGCCACGCGAAGAGACGCGGACGCGGACGACACCGAGCGAGACCCAGTCGAGCGTACCAGCCGGTACCACGCACGCGAAAGGCGGAGCACGAAAGGAAGCTGAGCGCGAGCGAGGAGACGAGCGCGACGAGGATGTAAGAAAGCCGGCGGCGCGAATACCGGGCGGAGCCTAGACGAGCAGACGCGAACGAGCGCTAGAGAGCGGAGTAAGAGGCAACAGCAGGAGTCGCACACCTTCAACGAGAGGAAGCAGCAGAGAGCAGTACAGAGAGGACAGACCGAGCCGGCGGCGAGCGCGAGAGCAGCGGCGCGAAAGAGGCCGCACGCCAAGCGCGCGACGAGAGGGCACGCACAGAGAGTAGAGTAAGCACAGACAGTCGGAGCACCGGCGAAACGCACCGAGAGCACGCGGCGAGAGAGGACCGACGAGCAAGGCGAGAGCAGAGGCACAGACAACGGCCAGCGAAGAGAGCCGCGCATCGCGCCATGTGCGCAGCAGCGGCAGGAGCACCAGCCGACGCAGAGGCAGACCACCGGCCGTAGGCGAGGAAAGACCGACGAAGCCCGAGGCGGCGACGCACCGAGCAGGACGCCGGCCCGATACGGGCAGCAGCCGAAAAGGAACGCGGAATACGAAGATCGAGAAGACGCGCGACGCGCGAACGCGACGCGAGCGGCAAGCGAAGAAGACAAGCGTAGGAGAGCAGATGAAAAAGCGCGGAGAGGCAGAGAGGAACAGGTACGTCGCCAGCCACGAGCGCGCGAACGCCAGTGCGAAGCACGCCGCCGAGCGAGCGGTAGCAGAGGCGGGCAAGCGCGCGTTAGGAAGAAGCGCGCACCGAGCGAGAGAGCACGCAAGGAACGCGGAAGGGAGCACGAGCAGCCAGCGGAGAAGCCGTAAATAAGAACGCGCGCAACCGAGAGGGCGCAGATGATCCAAGCACGGGTCAAGAAGAGACGCAATAGAAGAAACGCGCCGGCGGCGCAGCCGCAGCAATCGGCGGCAGAGAGATCCGGGCGCGAACGCGGCGAGACGACACCAGAGCGGACCGCCAGAGAGGAGACGAGGACGCGACGAGAGACGAACACGGAGCGCGACGCGCGGCAGACGCACGAGAAGCGGGGCGAGGAGACACGCAGCGAGCCGACGCGACCCACGTCAGCCGGCGCGACGAACCAGCCAGGCGCGACGACGCGACGAGGCGGCGCCGACGAGAAGAAGAGCCACGCCTCGCAGGCGCACGGAGAAGAGCCAGAACAACGAGAGAGAGAGACGCGAGCAGCGGATCAGACGAGAGAAGAGGCGGAACAACGCAGCGACGGAGCGAGAAGCGCCGCGCGCGCAGGGAGCGCTCTAGAGAGGACAGTCGGCGGCACCCAGCAACAGCAACGCCGAGACCGCACAGGAAGCCGCAGCCCCCGACTACGGCGACTCGCAGAAGGAGAGACGACGAGCGAGACCGCGAGGCGCAGCAGCGGCGCTGCGCGCCGAGGCCGCGAGACAAGGAGGCAGACGCGAGGAGAGTAGAGCAGCGGACGGACAAGGAAAGAGACGACAAACGCCAGGAGCACGAGCGAGGCGAGCAGACGCGCGACGCGAGCGCAGGGAGACGAGGCGAGAACGACGCCCCCAGAGAAAGCACGCAGCCGGCGAGACAGCGCGGACGGCAGCGCGAGCCGCGCGACACGCGCGAAGAGGAAAGAGCGCTGACGCGCAGAGAAAGAGCGCAGCGCCGAAGCGCCGGAGGCGAGAGCGCGAGCCGCACGAAGACAGCCGAGCACGCACGCGCGAGCGACGAGGAGCAGCCAGCGCGAGAGGAGCAGCAAGCTAGCCCGCACGAGACTAGAGACGCATCCAAGACGCGCCGGGAAGCGAACGAAGCCCGAGGCGAGAGAAGAGCCGCGACCGGGGGGAGGCGGAAGCAGACCGAGAAACACGCGCTCTCGCGAAGACCAGCAGACACACCGACGCGCGGCAGCGGCCGACACGTGCCGGGCGCGCAACAGCCGCCGCGGAAAGGAAGGCGCTCGACAACGCGCGAGCAGCAAGAGCCGAACAGCGTAGAAGAGGCAGGAGCGAGAGCGAGGCGACGGAAACGAAGACGGGGGGCAGCAAGAGAAGTACGCGGGAGCCAGACCGCCAAGGACCGAAGAGAGCAGAGAGAGAAGCAAGAAGAACAGCGAGCGACCGAGCGAAGGGGCGCCGAAGGCGCGCACGAAGACGCCCCGAGCGAAGCGCGAGCAGAGTGCACGAAGAAGAATGGCGACAGGAGCGAGAGCGTCAGAGAGACACTAGCGGCAAGCGCAGCACGACAGCGAGGAGACGGAGCACCGAGCAGCAATTCGAGCCGGCAGGCGGAGAGCACACAGCCACTAAACGAGCCGAGTTAGCGCCAGCGCAGACCGAGGCTGGCGGCGGCACGCGCGCGTCAGCACACGCCGAGACAGCGCCCGACAGCAAGAAGACAACCGCGCAGAAGAGCACAGGCGCGCGCAGAAGAAGCCGAGCCAAAGTAGACGCCGCGAGACAAACAGAGAGACGCCAGAAGAGGACACGGAGCGCGGAGCGCCGGACGAGGAACGGCAGGCAGCCGCCGACCGCCGGCAGAGCACAGAGCAGAGAGCCAAGCGGCGCCAGAGACGGAAGAGTGGCGAGCGAAGCGCAGAGGCACGAGGTCAGCGGAGAGCGGCCGCCGAGGCGAACCGACCGAGGCGACACGCGAAGAGCCACGCGCAGGCCGGCGCGCAGACGAAGGAGCGCGAGAGAGAGAGAGGGACACGCGAGCGTACGACAGAGCCCGAGCGACGGGCGACGAGGTAGCGCGAGACCAGAGTACGAGAGTAACGCGAGAGGCAGCGAGCTAAGCAAGGAGCCAAGAGCAACAGACGAGAAAAGACACAAGCAGCGAGGGGCGCCTCGAAGCCGAGGCGCGCGAAAAGCGAGCGGCAGGTAGAGGACTACGAGGCGCGGCGCGCGGCCAGCGAGCAAGGCGCATCGCGAGCCGAGAAAGGCGCGCAACGGAGCGGAACGAGGGAGAGGGCAGGAAGGCGAGCATCAAGGCAGACGCGCACGAGCCAGCGAGCGACTGCGAGAGGCCGAGGACCGGCAGGGCAGCAGGCCGGCCAGGGTCGAACGAGAAGAGCAACACGAAGACAGCCCAGGCGGGAGCGGAGCCGCGCAGCAGCGCGCAGTCAGGACGAAGAGAGCGGACGAGCGCGAGCGACGAGAAGCAGCGAGACGCCGAACTCGAGAAGCCAGGAGGAAAGATGAGAGAATGGGTCGCGACCAGAGCCGAGCGGAGGACGGCGCAGACGAAAGACGCGAAGGAAAGAGTCGGCACACAGCCGGAGCCGGACACAGGAGTAGAGCGAGACGGACGGACGGCGCGACCGCACGAGACACGGAGCGCGGAGCCAGACGCAGAAGCGCGACGGAGGCAGGCGAGAAGCGACGCGCAGAGAGAGCGCGCGCGAAGCGCATGAAGAGCGAGAAGAGCGCAAGCACGACGCGCGCGACCAGGCCCCACGTAAAGTCCGCGGCGCACGCAGCGGAACGCACGACACGAACGCGGCAAGAGCGCGAGGAGAGGGGCCCGAAGCGGAAGCACGCAGCGCAGCGTCCGCGAGACGCACCGACGACGCAGCGAGGCAGAGACACCGGACAAGTGACAGGGCGAAGAGAGCGCCAGGCGAGCAATAGCTGACGTTAGCGAAGAGGAGAGAGGGTAACGGCAGAGCACAGGAGACGCTAGGCGAGAGAGAGGCGCACGGAGACGAAGAGCCGGACGAAGGCGGAGCGGAGCACGAGGACGGCCGGCGAGCACAGGGACGAGGAGACCGAGCAGAGCCGACCAGAGGAGGGAGAAGCGAACGCACCGAGAGCGCGAGAGCGGAGCCGAGACCGACCGCGACGAGAAACGGCGACGACGAGAGGCCAGACGTACCGCGGCGAAGCAGAGCGGACGCGGCAAGCGAGCAGCAGCGCCGAGAGAGAGGCAACGACGCGCGCAGGCGCGGAGGAGAGCGCACAGCGCGACCCAGCCGAACAGACGAAGGCCGCCGACGCGAGCAGGAGAGACGGCAGGAAAGGAGAAGAGGAGAACCGCGCAGGGCCGAACAGTAAGACGCGCAGAGCGCGGCGACAAAGGAGCGCCGAGAGCAGAGAAGCGCGAAGGACGCGGAGACGAGAAGTCGAGACACCCGAGAGCGCGCAACGAGGAAAGAAGACAGTACGAGAAAGGCGCAGCCGCAGCGCGGCGAAGGCCGCCAGTGCGCGCGCCGCCGAGCGATAGGGAGGAGGAAAGCAGCAAACCGATAAGAACCAAGCAGAGCGAGAACGGACGGTAAGGCAAGGCGAAAGGGTCGAGAGAACAGGGAGCAGTCAGGAGGCCGGCGCGAGAGAGGACGGCCAGCCGAGCAGCACGCGAGACCCGCAAGGCAGCGCAGCGAGCGAGCCAGCGCCGAGAGAGTCGACGCGCGCCGGAGCGAGCGACGCACGACGGTCGCTCAGCGGAGGCAAGAGAGCGCCGCAACGGAAGCGCGCTAGGCTCGGACGAGGAACGGAACGCGCGAGACGTCACCACGGCGCCGGCGAAGATACGTACGCGAACGAGCGCGACGACCAACAAGGAGCGAGAAGAGCCACACCGCGGCCGGGCCCGCTCCGGCAGAGAGAGTCGCGCGCACGCGAGCGCGGACGCGACGCCCGAGCGCACCAGCAGCAGCCGAATCGCCAGAGAGCGAAAAGAGGAGAATAGCCAGAAAGACGAGAGCAGCAGCCGCTGCGGAAGCTGGAGAGACAGGCGGAGCGCAGACGCGGCGAGCAGCGCACGGAACAGCGACCACCCCGCGAGCGGAGAGCGAGCAGACGCGAGCGATCAGATGCCCGAGCTCAACGCAGCGTAAGCGGAACGAGAGAAAGAGCCGCAGAGAGCGCAGAGGCGGACGAGCGAGGATGAGACCCGGAGGAGAAGAGGTCGACGGACGAGCGGCGAGCTACGCGGACGCGGTAACGGCGCAAAGAAGAGCGGACGCGCAGAAGCAGCAGCGAACGAGGAGAAGAGAAGCGGAGAGGACAAGAGCAGAGAAGAGCAGAACGCGGACCAGACGCAGACGCAATAAGGCGAGCGTGAAAGCGCCCAGCCGAGACGAGAAGACGTCAAGCCGCCGCGACGGCCAAGCGCGACGAAGCCGCCGGTCGGCACAGAGGCGAGTAAGCAGAAGAGAAACCGCACGACGAGAAGAGACAGGCAGAGCAGCGCAGCAGACGGAGAAGGCACAGAGAACCGGCCGCGCACGGCAGACGACGCGGGCAGCGCGCGAGCGAAAAGTCCGAGACGGTCGCGTACCGTAGAGAGAAGACGCCGCGATCGACGGCCGAGACAGACGAGTAAGAGCGCGCAGAGCACGACTGGAGCCACGACGAAAAGAGGGAGAACCGACGAGCGTAGGCAAACCGCATGAAGCACGCGCGGAGCGCACGCGCAGAGCGCCGAGAGACCGAGAGAGCGCAGAGCAGAGCGAGAGCGAGAAGTCGAGAGAGACAAGCGGCCGATCAAGAGAGCACGCACACGGAGCAACGCGAAGCCGTACGCAGTACAGCGCCGCAGTAGCGACGGAACGCCGCCGAGAGCGCGCAGAGCGGAGACCGAGCGCCGCGGGCGAGCAGCGCGCGGCGTAAGCGCACGCACCGCCCGAGCAGAGCGCGCCACACGCGGAGACGAGGCAGGACCTCGGAACGAGAAGCAAGTACACGGCAGCCACCCCGAGAAGGCCGAACGAAGCCAGCGCGCACGCACAGCGGGAGACGACGAGAGAAGAGCGAAGCGGGCACGAGAGAGCCAAGAGTCGGTCGAGCACCGCAGGACAGGAGAGCGAGCGCGCGAAGCGCTAGACGGCTGCCGAGAGCGAGCCGCAATTAGATCGCGGCACGCCGAGCGAAAGACAAGAAGACGAGGCGCGCGGAGGAGAGCCCGCGGAGCGCACGCGCGTCCGCGCGCGACAGAGCAAGGATGAAGCGAGGAGCCAGAAGCGAGCGAGAGACGCGACACAGCAGAGCACGGGATCACGCGAACGGACGAGACGCCGCGAGAGAGAAGAGAGCGACGAGCACGCGCGAGACGCGAGCAGCGCGAGCACGACGTCGAGGAGAGAGGTCAGCCAGAGCAGCGGCGAGCGAAGAGCACGCGGAACGCAACGCAGCGAGCCGCAGCAGCACAGAGGCGAGAAGAAGGAGAGAAAGTATGAAGACGCGAGCCAAGGCGCAGACACGAGCAGCGTCGTGAGCGGAGGCCGCGGACCGCGCGCGCACAAGCACGAGGAGACGAGTGTAGCGAACAGCCACGCGAGCGACCCCGCGGAGAGAGCCGACAGAGAAGTGCAATAGTAGTTAGAGAGAAGGCGACGCCGACGCGCCAAGAGCTAGAAGACGTCGCACCACGCGCAGCAGCGCAGAGAGAACGCAGGAAGAGAGCCGAGAGAAGAGAGACGCGCGCGCAGGTAAGGCGCGCAGCAGAAGCAGAGAAGAACGAAGAGGTAGAGCGCAAACAGCGGCTAGAGAGACAGTACTCGCAGGCAGAGGCGGCGGGCGAAGCGTAAACGCGCAGCACGAGAGAGCCGGAGCCGAAGAGCGCGCGAGCAGAAGCGAAAGCCGGGAGCACCGCGCGCGCTGAACGCAGCCGAATCTCAAAGAGCCGGCGGAGAGCGGAGAACTGAGCGGAGGAAAGGGGGAAAAAGGCAGACCGGAAAACCCAGGGCGGGGGAGGGCGGAGAGGGGAAAAAAGGGGGCGGGCGAACGGGGAGGGAGAGGGAGGGAAAAGGGAAGAGAGAGAGGGCCGGGAGGGCGGAAGGGAAGAGAGGGGAGGGGAGAAGGGCGAGCGAGAGGGAGGAGGCAGGAAAAGCAGGCGGGGGGGGGAGGGGGAGGGGGGGGAAGGAGGAGGACGCGGACGCGGAAGAGGAGGGGGAAGGAAGCGGGGGGGGAGGGAGAGGGGAGCGGTAGGAGGGGAGGGGGAGCGAAGGGGGAAGAGGAAAGGGGGGCGAGGAGGGGCGAAAAGCACGGCCCGAGAAAGGGGGGGGAGAGGGAGGGAGAAGAAGGGCGGGGGAGGGAGGGGGAAAAGGGGGAGGGGAAAAGGGAGAGGGGGGACCGGGCAGGAGGGAGCACGGAGAGGAGAGCGGGGGAGGGGGAGAGCAAAAGGAAAAGGGGAAGGGAGTAGCGAAGGGGAGAGAAGGGGGGGGAAGGAGGGGAGGGGGGAGAAGCGAGGGGGAAACGGGAGCAGAGAGGAAAGGGCGGGAAGGAGGAAGAGGGGGGGAGAGGAGGCGGAGAAGGAGGGGGGGCGGAGAGAGCGGGGGGGGAGGGGGAGGGGACAGAAAGAGCGAGAAGGGCCAGGGGGCGGGAGGAAGGGAGGGGGGGCGAGGGGGGGGGATGGTGGGAGGGGGGAAGGGGGGAGCGCAAAGAGAAGGAAAGGAGGCAGAGTGGGAGGGCGGGAGAGGCAGAGAAGGGGACAAGGAAAGAGGCGGGGGCGAAAAGAGCAGGGGGGGGAAAGAGGAAGAGGAGAAGGGAGCGAAGACACGGGAAGAAGGGGGCGGAGGAAGGGCGGGCAGGGGAGGGCAGGGGAGAGCGAGGAAGGGAGGGGCGGGGAAGGAGGGCGAGGGAGGAGAGAGGGGGGAAGAGAGGGGGGACGGGGGACA
This sequence comes from Neotoxoptera formosana, assembly GCA_022818045.1. Classification (NCBI taxonomy): domain Eukaryota; kingdom Metazoa; phylum Arthropoda; class Insecta; order Hemiptera; family Aphididae; genus Neotoxoptera; species Neotoxoptera formosana. The sequence continues at coordinate 362 of JAIWJD010000355.1, read as the reverse complement.
GAGAGGAAGGAGAGGAGCGGAAAGGGGAGGAAAAAGGGGAGGGCCGGAAGGCGAGGGGGAGAGAGCGGAGGAGGAAAACGGCAGGAAAAGGAGGGCGGGGGAGGAAGGGGGGGGGGGGGAGAGAAGAGGAGGGGCCGGGAGGGGAAGGGAGCGAGGGCGAGGGGCAGGGAGCGGGGCGGAGGGAGGGGGGGCGGCGAGGAGACGAGAGGAGAGGGGGGGGAAGACGAAGACAGGGGAAAAGGAGGGGCGGAGGGGCGGGAGGACGGAGACGGGAAAGGGGGCAGGAGAGGGGAGCGACGGAGCGGGGCCCGGGGGAAAAAGGGAGAAGGGGGCAAGGGGGGGAGGGGGCAGGGGGGGGGGGG
>JAIWJD010000354.1:0-10072 GCA_022818045.1 Neotoxoptera formosana | reverse complement strand
AGTCCGGTTGTAAATTCAAATTTCCCAAAAATTAGAAATTTTATCCGGACGGCAAATCGGCTGAAACGCTTTAACGGGGCATCGGTGTCTCGCCTAGCTGGCCGAGTGGTGGAATTTGTTCAAGTGTACGTCCCAAATATCGTACCTACGATTTAAACAAGTCTGGTTAGTAAATTCGAAATCAAAATCCCAGAAATTTTTTCCGGACGGCAATTGACTGAAACCGCTTAAACGGACTGCGTGGTCTCGACGAGCTGGCCGAGTAATGGAATTAGTTCCATGTGTGAGTCTCATTTTATTGTACTACGATTCGAACAAGTCCTGGTTATAAAATTTCGAATTCCAAAATCTAGAAATTTTATCCGACGGCAATTTGATTGAAACCGGCTTAAACGGAATCGTGGTCTCGCACTAGCTGCCGAGTGGTGGAATTAGTTCTAGTGTAAGTTCCCAATTATCGTACCTACGATTTGCTGAAACCAAGTCCAGGTAGGTAAATTCGAATTCTCAAATCCTAGAAAAATTTTATCCGACCGCAAATTGACTGAACCGCTTAAAAACCGGACTGCGTGGTCTCGACTAGCTGGCCGAGTGGCGAAATTAGTTCCCCTAGTGTGAGTCTCTTTAATCGACTAACGATTTGAAACAAGTCTTGGTTAGTTAAATTTCGATTCAAAATCCTAGAAATTTTTATCCGACGGCGATCGACTGAATCGCCTGAAACGGACATCGTGGTCTCGACTAGCTGTCGAGTGGTGAAAATTATTTCCTTAGTGTAAGTCCATTATTGTACCAACGATTTGAACAAATGTTCCTGGTTGGAGTAAATTCGAATTTCAAATCCTAGAAATGTTTTATCCGACAGCAAATTGACTTGAAACGCTTAAACAGGACTCGTGGTCTCGACTAGCCTGGCCGAGTGGCGGAATTGTTCCTTAGTGTAAGTCCCAATTATCGTACCTACGATATGAACAAAGTCTAGTTAGTAAATTCGAATTCAAAATCAAGAAATTTTATCCGACGGCAATGCTGAACCGCTTAAACGGACTTCGTGGTCTCGACTAGCGGCCGAGTGGTGGAATTAGTTCCTAGTGTAAGTCCAAATTATCGTTCCAACGATTTGAACAAGTCCGGTTATAAATCGAATTAAAAATCCCTAGAAATTTTTCCACGGCAAATTGTCTGAAACGCTTAAACGGACATCGTGGTCTCAACTAGCTGCCGAGGGTGGAATGAGTTCCTAGTGTAAGTCCCAATTATCGTACCTACGATTTGAACAAAGTAGGTTAGTAAATTCGAATTCAAAAATTAGAAATTTTATCCGACGGCAAATTGCTGAAACCGCTTAAACGGACTTCGTGGTCTCGACTAGCTGGCCCGAGTGGTGAATTAGTTCCTATTGAGTCCCATTTTCGTACTACGATTTGAACAAGTCCGGGTTAGTAAATTCGAATTTCAAAATCCTAGAAATTTTATCCGACAGCAAATTGCTGAAACGCTTAAACGGACATCGTGGTCTCGACTAGCTAGGCCGAGTGGTGGAATTAGTTCCTAGTGTAAGTCCCAATTATCGTACTACGATTTGAACAAGTCCTGGTTAGTAAATTCGAATTCAAAATCTTAGAAATTTTATCCGACGGCGAATCGACTGAACCGCTTAAAACGGACATCGTGGTCTCGACTACTGGCCGAGTGGTGGAAATTAGTTCAAGAGTAAGTCCCAATTATCGTACCAACGATTTGAACAAGTTCCGGTTAGTAAATTCGAATTCAAATCCTAGAAATTTTATCCGACGGCAAAATTGATGAACCGCTTAAACGGACATCGTGGTCTCGACTAGTGGCCGAGTGGTGGAATTAGTTCCTAGTGTAAGTCCCAATTATCGTACCTACGATTTGAACAATTTAGGTTAGTAAATTCGAATTCAAAATCCTTAGAAATTTTATCCGACGGCGAAATCGACTGAAACGCTTAAACGGACATCGTGGTTCGACTAGCTGGCCGAGTGGTGGAAATTTAGTTCCTAGTGTAAGTCCCAATTATCGTACTACGATTTGAACAAGTCTGGTTAGTAAATTCGAATTCAAAATCCTAGAAATTTTATCCGACGGCAAATTGCTGAAACGCTTAAACGGGCATCGTGGTCTCGACTAGCTGGCCGAGTGGTGGAATTAGTTCCTAGTGTAAGTCCCAATTATCGTACCTAACGATTTGAACAATTAGGTTAGTAAATTCGAATTCAAAATCCTAGAAATTTTATCCGACGGCAAATTGCTGAACCGCTTAAACGGACATCGTGGTCTCGACTAGCTGGCCGAGTGGAATTTGTTCTAGTGTACAGTCCCAATTATCGTACCTACGATTTGAACAAGTCCGGGTTAAGTAAATTCGAATTCAAAATCCTAGAAATTTTATCCGACGGAAAATCGACTGAATCCTTAAACGGACATCGTGGTCTCGACTAGCTGGCCGAGTGGTGGAATTTTTTCCTAGTGTAAGTCCCAATTATCGTACCACGATATGACAAAATTTTGGTTAGAAATTCGAATTCAAAATCTAGAAATTTTATCCTACGGCGAATCGACTGAACCGCTAAACGGAACTTCGTAGACTCGACTAGCTGGCCGAGTGGTGGAAATTTTGATCCTAGTGTAAGTTCCAATTTATCGTACCTACGATTTGAACAAATTTAGGTTAGTGCAATTCGAATTCAAAATCCTAGAAATTTTATCCTGACGGCAAATTGGACTGAAACGCTTCAAACGGACTTCGTGGGTCTCGACTAGCTGCCTCGAGTAGTGTGGAATTTTGTTCCTTGAGTGTAAAGGTCCCCAATTATCGTACGTACCTAACGATTTTGAAACAAGTCCGGCTTAGTAAATTTCGAATTCAAAATTCCTTGAAATTATTTATTCCGACGGCAAATTGTTTGTTGTTGTGTTCTTGTTTTGTCCTTGGTCAGTTTGTGTTGTTTTGTTATTATTTTTCTGAAACTCGCTAAAACGGACATCGGTGGTCTAGACTAGCTGGCCGAGTGGTGGAATTAGTTCCTAGTGTAAGTTCCCAATTATCGTACCACACGATTTGAACAAGTCCAGGACTTAGTAAATTCGAATTCAAAATCCTAGATAATTTTATCGACGACGGCAAAAATTGACATGAAAAACCGCTTTTGAAACGGGCATCGTGGGTCTCGACTAGCTGGCCGAGTGGTGGAAATTTGTTCCTAGTGTAAGTCCTAATTGTCGTTACCTACGATTTGAACAAATTTTGGTTAGTAAATTCGAATTCAAAATCTTACAAATTTTATCCGCCGGCAATATCGACTGAACCGCTTAAACGGACTGTCGTGGTCTCGACCTAGCTACACCGCCGAGTGGCGTGGATTTGTTTCCTAGTGTAAGTGTCCCACTTATCGTACCAACGATTTTGAAACAAGTCGAGGTTAGTAACATTCGAAATTCAAATACTAGGAAATTTTATCCGAACGGCAAATAGTCTGAAATCGTCTTAAATCGGACATCGTGGGTCACGACTAGCTGGTCCGAGTGTTTAGAAGAGGAATCAATTCCTAGTGTAAGTCCCCAATTATCGTTACCCTACGAATTTGAACAAGTCCGAGTTTGTAAATTCGAATTCAAAAAAATCCTTAGAAACACTTTTCTCCGACGCAAATCGGACTGAAACGCTATAAACGGACTGCGTGGTCTCGAACTACCTGGCCGATTAGTGGAAATTAGTTACCTAGTGTAAGTTACCTATTATCGTACCTACGATTTTGAACAAGCCTTTTAGGTATAGTAAAGTCGAATTCAAAAATCCTAGAAATTTTATCCGACCGGCGAATCGACTGAACCGCTTAAACGGACATCGTGATCTCGAACTAAGCCTGGCCGAGTGGTGAAGTTTTAGTTCCAAGTGTAAGTCCCAATTATCGGTACCTACGATTTGAACAAATGTCCTTGGTTACGTAAATTCGAAATTCAAATCTAGTAAATTTTATCCGACGGCGAATCGACTCGACGAACCACTTAAACGGACATTCGTGGTCTCGTACTAGCTGGCCCGAGTGGTGGAATCTAGGTGTTCCTAGTGTAAGTTCCCAATTATCGTACCAACGATTGAAACAAGTCCAGGTTAGTATAATTCGAATTCAAAATCCTAGAACTTTTTATCCGACGTGCAAATTGTCTGAAACGCTTTAAATGGACTTTCGTGGTGGTCTCGACTAAGCTGGCCGGAGTGGGGGAATTAGGTTATCGTGTATGGTTCCCAAATTACTCGATACCAACGATTTGAACAAAGCCTGGTTAGTAAATTCGAATTCAAAATCCGTAGAAATTTTATCCGAACGGCAAATTGACTGAACCGCTTAAACGGACTGCGTGGTACTCGACAAGCTGGCGCGAGTGGTGGGAATTAGTTCCTAGTGTAAGTCCCAATATCGTACATACGATTTGAACAAGCCCTTAGGTAGTAGCAAATTCTGAATTTCAAAAATCTTAGGAAATTTTATTCCGACGGGCGAAACTGGACTGAAACGCTTAAACGGACCTCGGTGTCTCGACTAGGTGGCCGAGTGTGTGGTGAAATTTGTTCCTTATGTTAAAAAAGTCCCAATTATCGTACCTACGATTTGAACAAGTCACGGGCTTTCGTAAATTCGGAAATTCAAAAAAATCCTAACTAGAAATTTTTATCCCGACGGCAAATTGACTGAAAACGCTTAAACGGACATCGTGGTCCACGACTAGCTGGCCCGAGTAATGGAATTAGTTCCTAAGTGTGTAAGTCCCAATTATCGTAACCCTACGATTTGAACAAGTCCTGGTTAGGTAGTAATTCGAATTCAAAAAATCTAGAAATTTTTATCCGACGCGCAATTTGATGGCTAAACCGCTTAAACGGACTTCGTGGTTTCGCACACTAGCTGGCCGAGTGGTGGAATTTAGGTTCCTAGTGTAAGTTTTCCCAATTATCGTACCAACGATTTGAACAAGTGCCGGTTAGTAAAATTCGAATTCAAAATCCTAGAAACTTTTATCCGACGGGCAAATTGACTGAAAACGCCTTAAACGGACAATCGTGGTCTCGGATAGCTGGCCGAGAGGTGGAAATTGTTTTCCTAGTGTAAGTCCCAATTATCGTACCAACGATTCTGGGAACACGTCCTGGTTAGTAAATTCGAATTCAAATTCCTAGAAAATTTTTTATCCGACTGCCTAATTTGCGACTACTGAAACCGCTTAAACGGACTTCGTGGTCTCCCCGACTTAAGCTGGCCGAGTGGTGGAATTTGTTCTAGTGTAAGTCCCAATTATCCGTAACCAACGATTATGAACAAGTCCCTTTGGCTTTTAGTTACATTCGAATTCAAAATCCTAGAAATTTTATCCGACGGCAAATTGACTGTAATGCTTTAAACGGACATAGGGGGTGGTCTCGACTAGCTGGCCTAGTGGTGGAATTAGTTTTCCTAGTTTGTAGGTCATAATTTAATCGACCAACGATTTTGAACAAAGGGTCCTGGGTTTAAGTAAATGTCGAATTCAAAATCCTAAAGAAATTTTTTATCCGGGACGGGCAATTGTCTGAAACTCTTAACTGGGACATCGTGGTCCCTCGACAAGCTGGGCCCCGAGTGGTGGAAATTTTGTTCCTAGTGGTTAGAGTCCCAATTATCGTACCTACGATTTTGAACAAATTTAGGTTAGTAAAAATTTCGAAATTCAAAAATTCTTAGAAATTTTATTCCGACGGCGAATCGACTGAAACCGCTTAAACGGACTTCGTGGTCTCGACTAGCTGGCCCGAGTTTTGGTAGAATTTGTTCCTAGTGTAAAGTCCCAAATTTATCGTAACCTACGATTTGAACAAATTAGGTTTAAGTAAATTCTCAATTCCAAAATCTTAGAAAATTTTAATCCGACGCGAAAATTCGACTGAACCGTTTAAAAACGGACTTCGTGGTCTCTACTAGCTGGCCGAGTGGTTATTTGTTCCTAGTGTAAGTCCCAAATTTATCGTACCAACGATTTTTTTGGAACAAGTCCGGCATTAGTAAAAATTCGAATTCAAATCCCTTAGAAAATTTTTATCCGACGGCAAATTGTCTGAAAAACCGCTTAAAAACGGACTTCGTGGTATCGACTAGCTGGCCCCGAGTGGAGGAAATTTAGTTCCGAGTGTAGGTCCCAATTATCGGTACCAACGATTTGAACAAGTTTCCCCTGGTTAAGTAAATTTTCGAAATTCAAAATCCTAGAAATTTTATTCCGAACGGCAAATTGGTCTGAAACGCTAAACGGGCAACGTGGGTTCTCGACAAAGCTGGCCCGAGTTGGTGGAAAATTTTGTTCCCAAGTGTAAGTCCCCAATTCTTCCGTACCTAACGATTTGAACAAATTTAGGTTATTTAAATTCGAATTCAAATCTTAGAAATTTTATAAAACCGACGGAGGCGAATCGACTGGGTAAAAAACCCGCTTAAAAACCCGGAAACATCTTCGTGGTTCTCAGGACTAGCTGGCCCGAGTTGTGGGGTAAAAAATTTGTTCCTAAAAAGGGGGTGTAAGTCCCTAAATTAATTTCGTACCAAAACCTAATTTGGGAACAAGTCCGGCTTAGTAAATCGGGAATTCAAAATACTAGAAATTTTTAATCCGACGGCAAAATTTGTCTGAAACGCTTAAAACGGACATCGTTGGTCACGACTAGCTGGGCCGAGTGAGAAATATTGTTTCCTATGGGTTAGGTCCCAATTATCGTACCAACGATTTGAACAAAGGGGTTAGGTTAGTAAATTCGAATTCAAAATCTTAGAAATTTTATCCGACGGCGAAATCGACTGAAAACGCTTATGCGGACGTCGTGTGTGCCTCGACTAGCTGCCCGAGTGGTGGAATTTTGTTCCTAGTGTAAAAGGGTCCCCAATTATCGTACCTTACGGATTTGACAAATTTAGGTTAGTAAATTTTTCGAAATTCAAAATCCTTAGAAAAATTTTTTATCCCCGACGGCGAATCGACTGAAACCGCTTAAACGGACTTTCTGTGGTCTCCGACTAGCTGGCCGCGTGGTGGAAAATTTGTTCCTTTAGTTTAAAGTCCCCAAATTTAAATCAGTACCAACGATTTGAACAATTCCGCCAGATTAAAAATTCGAATTCAAAATCCTAAGAAATTTTATCCGACCCCAATTTGCTAAAACCCCCTTAAACGGACTTTCCGTTTTCTCAAAAAAAAGCGGCCGAGTGGGGGAAATTTTGAATTCCAATGAAAGTCCCAATTATCGTACCCCGTTTTTGAAAAAATTTGGGTTAATTTAAATCGAATTCAAAACCCTTAGAAATTTTTATCCAAAGGGGCCCAAATCGAAAAAAACCCCTTTTTAAAACAACGGGGAAAAAAGAAAAAGTAAAGAAAAAAGGGGAAAAAGAAAAAAAAGGGTTTATAAAGAAAAGCTAAAAAAAGGGGGAAATTCGTGGTCTCGACTAGCTGGCCGAGTGGTGGAATTTTTTTCCCCGGGTTTTAAAATCCCATTATCGTACCAAGGGTTTTAAACCAATTTGGGTTGTAAATTCGAATTAAAAATTTCCAAAAGAAATTTTTATCCAAAGGGAAAAATTTGCGGGAAACCGTTTAAAAAACGGACTTCTTTTCTCGACTACGGCCCCTAAAAGGGGGGAAATTTTGTTTCCTAGTTTTAAGCCCCAAATTTATCGTACCAAGTTTGGGGCCCGGCCGGGGCCCCTTTAGTAAATTCAAATTTAAAAATCCTAAAAATTTTTTATCCGACGGAAAAATTGTTTTTAAACGTTTAAAACGGACATCGGGTCACGGACTAGCGGCCCCGAGTCCGGAATTTTTTCCCAAAGTGAAAGTCCCCAATTTAAATCGTACCAACTTTTTTGGAAAAAATTTAGGTTTAAAAAATTTTCCGAATTCAAAATCTTAAAAAAATTTTATCCGAGGGAAAAATTTTGTTTTGAACCCGCTTAAACGGCCCACGTGTCTCGACTAGTGGCCGATGGGGGAAATTTTATTTTCCCTAGTGAAAAGGTCCCAATTATCGTAAATAAGATTTGAAAAATTTTGGGTTTAAAATTCGAATTCAAACCCTAAAAATTTTTTACCCCGAGGGCCCAAATTTGCCTAAAACCGTTTAAAAACCGGCCCACCGGGGCTCGCCCAGCTGGCCAGTGGGGGAAATTGTTTCCTAGGGGAACCCCAATTATCGTACCTACATTTGAAAAAATTTGGATCCTAAAAAATTTTTAAATCCGGCCCGAGGCAAATTGTCTAAAAAGGGCTTAAAACAAAAAATCGTGGCCCCGGGATTTGCTGCCGAGTGGTAAAAATTTTTTTCCAAGGGGTAAAACCCAATTATGGCCCTACAAATTTGAAAAAAATTTGGTTTGAAAATTCGAATTCAAAACCCAAAAATTTTTTATCCGACAAAAAAATTTGGACTAAAACCGCTTAAAGGGACTTCGTGGTCTCGACAAATTTTAAAAACCGAATGGGGGAAAATTTTTTCCTAGTGAAATCCCAATTATCAAACCAACGATTTGAAAAAGTCCGGTTTAGTAAATTCGAATTCAAAACCCCCAAAAATTTTTAATCCGACGGCCCAAATTTGGCCGAACCCGCAAAAACGGGAACACGTGGTCTCGACAAAACGGGCCCGGGAAGTGGGGGGAATTTAAAGTTTCCTAGGTAATCCCAATTATCGTCCCAACGTTTGAAAAAATTTGGTTAGTAAATTCAAAATTCAAAAATTTTAGAAATTTTATCCGGGGGGAAAAATTTGCTAAACCGTTTAAAAAAGGGAAATTCGGGTCTCGACTACTGCCTTTTTAAAAAAATTTTTTTTCCAATGTAAGCCCCAAAATTTATCGTACCAACGTTTTGGAAACAAGTCCGGTTAAAGTAAATTCAAAATTCAAAACCCCAAAAAAATTTTATCCGACGGAAAAATTGTCTGAAACGCTTAAACGGACATCGTGGCCCCTCGACTACGGGCCGATTTGGAATTATTTTCCAAGTGTAAGTCCCCTTTAATCGTACCAACGTTTAAACCCAACCCGGTTTTAAAGTAAATTCGAAAATCAAAATCCTAGAAATTTTATTCCGACGGCAAATTTGAAAACGTTTAAAAAGGGCATGGGTGGTTTGGGCCCCTAGCGGGCCGAGTGGTGGAATTTTTTCCCCTAGTGTAAGCCCCAAATTTAAATCGTCCCAAACGTTTGAACAAATTGGTTAGTAAATTCGAATTCAAAACCCTTAAAATTTTTTTACCCGGGCGGGGAAAAATTTGCCTAAAAACCCCCTTAAAAAAGGGACTCGGGTCTCGACTACGGGAGGGGTGGAATTTTTCCTAGTGAAGGGCCCCAAATTTTATCGTACCAAACGTTTGAAAAAATTTAGGTTAGAAAATTCGAATTCAAAACCCTTAAAATTTTTTTAAAAATCCAAACGGCAAATTTGGCGAACCTTTTTAAAGGGACCCGGGGTCTCGACAAGTTGGCCGAGGGGGGTGGAATTAGTTCCTAGTGTAATTTCCCAATTACGTCCCCAACGTTTTAAAAAAAATTTGGTTGGAAAATTCGAATTAAAAAATCTAAAAATTTTATACCCACGGCAAAATCGACGGGAACCCGTTTAAAAAAGGGACTCTTCTTTTCTGGGACTACGGGCCCCAAAGTGGTGGAATTTTTTCCAATGTAAGTCCCAATTATAAAAACCAACGATTTGAAAAAATTTGGTTAGTTTTTCGAATTCAAAACCCCTTTAAAAAATTTTACCGACGGCGAATCGACGAACCGTTTAAAGGGGATTTCGTGGCCCCTCGACTAGCTGGCCGAGGGGTTTGGAAAAAATTTTTTTCCCTAGTGTAAGCCCTCAAATTTCGTACAAACGATTTGAACAAGTCCGGAAGAAAAATTTCGAAAAAAAAATTTCCTGAAATTTTACCAAAGGGCAAATTGTCTGAAACGTTTAAAAAACGGACATCGTTTCTCGCAAGGGGCCAAAGGGGGGAAATTATTTTCCCTAGTGTAAGTCCCAATTA
>JAIWJD010000353.1:0-10078 GCA_022818045.1 Neotoxoptera formosana | reverse complement strand
AAAAAGGGAAAAAAAAAAGGGGGAAAGGGAAAAGAAGGGGGAAAAGGGGCGAAAGAGAGGGAAAGCGGGAAAACAGAGAGCGAAGAGCGACGAGAGAAAGGAAAGAAAGAAAGGAAGAAAGAGAGAGAGGAAAAGAAAGCAGGACGGTAAACAGAACGAAGGAAAGGAAGAGGAGAAGAGAGGATAGGAGCGAAGCAGAGAAGGAAGGAAGACAGAAGGAAGAGAAGAGCGGGAATAAGAAAAAGCGAGAAAAAGAGGAGTAGAGAAGAGAGAAGAAAAAGGAGAAAGCGCAGAGAAAGAAGAGAGAGAAGAAACAGGAGGAAGAGAAGAGAAGGAGAAACGAAAAAGCAGAGAGACCGAAGCGGAAATAGGAAAAAGAAGCGAGACGAGTGGGAAGAAAGGAAAAAAAGAGAACAAGGGAAAGAAGGAAACGAAAGAAAGAAGAAAGAAAGGAAAAAGAGAAGAAAAGAGAAAGACGAGAGGAAGAGGGACGGAAGAAAAGGAGAGGAAAGAAGAGAGAAGAAGAGAGAAAAAGAGGGGAAGAGGAGGAAAAGAACGAAGTAGAGAGAAGAAGAAGAGAAAAGAGGGAAAGAAGGAGAAAGAGAGAAAGAAAAGAAGAAGCAAAGAAGAGAAGGAAAAGAGAATAAACAAGCCAGAAGACGAAGAGAGAAGAGAAGAGAGAGAGCAAGAGAAAAAAAAAGGGCGGTAAGGAGGCAAAAAAGAAAGAGAGAAAGAGACGAGAAGAGGAAAAGAAAGACGAGAGAAGGAAAGCGCAGGAAGGCTAAAGGCAAAGGCAAGAGAGAAAGGGAGAGAAGAAGAGAAGGGAGAGGAAAAGAGACAGAGGAAGAAAGAGGAGAGAGAAGCGAGAAGAGGAAAGACGGGGAAGAGGAGCAGAGAAGAGAAGAGAAGAGAAGAGAGAAGAAGAGAAGAAGAAAAAGGGAAGAAAGAAAGAGAGGCGAGAGAAGAGAAAACAAGAAGAAAGGAGAGGCAGGGAAAGGAAAAGAAGCAGAAAGAAGGGGAGAAGAGATAGAAAGGAGAGCAAAGAGAGCAGGAGGAAAGAGAAAAAGAAAGACAAGAAGAAGAGACAGGAGAAGAAGAATCGAAAAAGAGAGAAGAGAGAGAAGTAAGAAGAAGTAAGAAGACGCGAAGAAGCAGCCAGAAGAATCACAGAAGCGAAGAGAGAGCAACCGAAGAAAGACAAAGAGAAAAGAGAGAGAGAAAGAAGGAAAAAAACAAGCAGAGGATACGAAAGATAAACAGAGAGAGAAAAAAAGGACGGAAGAAGACGAGAAGACACAGGAACGCGAAAGAGAGAGAAAGACTAAAAAAGAATGAGAGGAAGAAAGAAGTAGAGTAGAAGGATACGAGAGGAGAAGACAAAAGAGAGCGAGAGGCGAGGAGAGGAGAAGGCGAGAAGAGAGAAGAACAAGAAGACGGAAAGCAGAGCACGAACAGAAAGGAAGAGCGAAGAGAGAGAGGCAAAGCAGAAGAGAAGCAGAGAAGAGAAAGAGAGAAAAGACGAAAGAGAGGAGTAGAAGCAAAAGGAAGAGAGAAAAGCAGAAAAGAGAGATTAGCGTAGTACGAGTAAATCAAGAAAACAAGGTAGAAGGAAAAGAAGAGAGTAGAGAGAGAAGAAAAGCAAAAGAGGCCGAGAAAGAGAGAGTAGTAAGAGAAGAGAGAGAAAGAAAGAATAGAGAAGAAAAAGACAAAAGCGGCAAGAGAGAAAGACAAAACTCAGTAAGAAGAAGACAGAAAGAGAAACGAGCGACAACGAGAGAGAAGAGAGAGAGAGAAGAAAAGCAAGAGAGGCGACAAAGAGACAAGAGTAAAAAAAATAAGACAACGAGATAAGAAGGAGAAAGAAGAGAGAGAATAAGGAAAGAGAAAGATAGACAAGAGAAGAAAAGAGACAAGAGAAGAAAAGAATAGAGAAAAGGCAAGAAAGAAGAGAAGAGAGAAAGAAGAGAAAAGGAAAAGAATAGGAGCGGAAAAAGAAGGAGAGAAGAAGCGAGAAGAGGAGAAGAAGAAAGAGCCGCGAGACCCACAAGAACTGAAAAGAAAGAATGAGGAAAGAATTGATGTCGGGAAGAGAGGAGGAGTATGCAGCAGCGTAAAAGGAGAGAGAGACGAAAAGACATCGGAGTAAGAAACGAGAAGAGCTAGAAGAAGCGAAGTCGATGACGAAGAGAGAGAGAGAAAGCCGAAGACAGAGAGAAGAGGAAACAAATAGAACGAAGAACGAGGAAGACGAAGAAGCGAGCACGAGAAAAGGACGAGAAAGAGAGCAGCAGAGAGAGGCAAGGGAGAGAAGAGAGAGCAAGAGAAGCAACCCGAGAAGAAAGCGGGAAGGGAGAAGAAACAGCGAAGAGAAAGGCACAAGAGCCCGCAGTTAAGAAGAAGAGAAAGAGCAGTAGCAAAGAAAAGAGAAAGAAGACAAGAGCAAGCGAGAGAGAGGAAGGAGAGAAAAGAGCAAGAAGTGAGAGAAGTACAGACGAAGCGAGAGAAATAAACTAAACTAAAAAAATACGAAGACGCTAGCAAAAGAGAAAAATACGAAAAGAAGCGAAAAAAACGGAAGCAGACAGAGCGAGACAAAGCCAACGTAAGCAGAGAGTAGAGAAGCGAGAGAGAGACAAGACGAGATAGAAGACAAGCAAAGACGAGAGAGTAAGACGAAAGAAGAGAAGTAAAGAAAGAGAGAGCAGAAGAGAAACTAAGAGAGTAGGAGAGATAGTAAACTAGAGAGCAAAAGAGCTGAAGAGAGAGAAAGTGGAAGAAAAACAAAGCCGCAGAGAAAGACGCGGAAGACAGGAAAAAAGTAGTAAAGAACAGAGCAGGAGCAGTCCGAAGAACGTCCCGCAGCAGAGAAGAGTAAAAAGTAAAAAGCAGAGAAGCGACAGGAGAGCGCCAACGAGGGAGAGAGCAACAACGAAGAGAGAGAGAAAGAAGAACGAAAAGAAAGAACGGAGAGAAGAGAGTTATACACCGACGGAGAAGAGAGAAGAGAAAGGAGCAGAAAAGAGAAGAGAGAGTAACGGACGAAGGAGTAGGAAGGCGGGAAGACAAGAGGAAAACGCAGTATGAGAGAGCAGACGAGCCAGACCAGCAAGGGAAGAGAAAGGCGCCAAGAACAAAGAAAGCAGCAAGAGAAGAAGAACGAGGAGAACTTAGGAGACCAGAAGAGAAGGGAAAGAACGGAGAGTTCGAGGAGAGAGAAGAAGAAGGGAGCACGATCGCAGAGGCGAGATTCAACGAAAGACAAGAAGAATAGACGCCAGAGCGCGCAAAACCAGACGAAAAAAGAGAGGAAAGAGAGAACACAGATGCAGGAAGAGAAGTAACGAAAAAGAGAAAGAAGCAGAGCAGTAAGAAAGAAAGCAGAGAGGACACGGGAGGAGAGATGTAACGAGAGAACTGGAAGGAAAAGAAGCGAGGAGAAGAAGTAGTAAAGATAGCCAGCGAGAAAATAATAGAAAAAGAGCGCAGAACGAAGAGTAGAGAGAAAGAGAAACGAGAAGTAGGCAGAAAAAAGAGGAGATAAAAGTTGTCGACGCAAAAGCGCGCCGGCAAGAGAGAAGAAGAGAGACGTAAAAAAAGAAAAAAGAGAGAAATAGAGAGGAACACAGAGAAGCAAGAAAGAAGGAAGAGAAAGGAGAAGGAGAGAAGAGAAGAAGCAAGCAAGATAAGGACAAGAGAGAAGAAGAAGAGAAGAAAAGCGGAAGGGTGAAGAGAGAGAGCAAGAGACAGAAAGAGGTAAGGGAGAGAGGTAGAGCTAAGCAGAAAGAGCTCAAAGAAACGAAGAGAAGAGCGACTAGAAGAGCAAGCGAAGAAACAATCTCCAAAAGAGACGCGGAAGAGACAGAGGAGGAAAAAATAGAGCTCGTAGGGCAAAGAAGAAGGAGAGAGAGAGAAGAAGAAGAAAGCCGAGAGTAAGAGAGAATAGAGAAGGTAGAGAAGAGGCGCGTAGAGTGAAGTGAGGAAGAAGAAAGTAAGGGGGGGAGACGAAGCGAGAGGCTGAGGAAGAGAAGAAGCAGGAGAGAAGCGAAATGAGACGAGGCAGAAAAGAGGAAAAGAAGAAAAGATAAAGCCTAAAAGAGAGAGAGAGGGGGAATAAAGAGAGAAAGAGAAGAGACCGAGAGCAAAAGACGAAAAATACAGAACGAAAGAGAGAACAGAGAGAAGATAAAAGCCCAGAAGAAGAAGAAGAAAGACAAGAAAGAGGACAAAAGGGCGAAAGACGTAGAAACGAAGGAAACAGAAGGGAAGAAGAAGAAAGAGTCGAGAGAGAGAAGAGAAAGAGAAAAGAAGGCAACAGCCAGAGAGAAAAAGCGCCGAGAGAAGAAGCAGAGAGAGATAGAGAGGGAGTAAGAGAGAGGAAACGAGAAAAGCGAGAGCAGAAAAGAGGAGAAAACGACGAAAGAAGAAGAGAACAGAGAAGAGAACGAGCAGTGGAGCGTAAAGTAAGAGGAGAGAAGACGAGAAGGTACACAGCAATAAGAAGAAAAACAGAGAAGAGAGAGAAGGAGGAGAAAGGAAAAGAGAGCAAAGGCAGAGAAAGGAGAGAGCAAAGAAGTCGAGAGTAACGAGCTAAAAGTGAGAGAAGGAAGAGAAACTACACAGAGAGAACTAAACAGAATACCTAGGACGAAGAAAGGAGAGACGTGAAAGAAGAGAAACGAACAGGAGAGAGGAAGAGTCGAGCAAGAAAAAGAGAGAAGACTAAAATAGAGATAGTTAGAAGAAGATAGGAAAAAAGAAAGAGCGAGAACGACAAAGAAAGAAAACGTAGAGAGAGCAGAGCGGCGAGAGAAGACCGAGAGAAAAAGAGAAAGGAGGAAGAAGGAGGAATGAAACGAAAGAACGAAGAAGTAAGAGAAAGGAGACAAGACAGAAAGACAGAACGCGAGCAGCGCAAGAGAGAGGAGGCGAAGGTAGAAGACAGAGCAGAGAAAAAAGACGAAGAGAACGCAAAGAGAGAATAGAAAAAGAAGCAAAAGACAAAGGACGAGAGATGGCGACGAAGATAGAGTCGATAACGGAAAAATCACAGAAAGTGCAGCCGAACAGAACAACCGCAGAAGGAACGAAAGGTTAGGAAGCAGAGACGAAGAGAGAAAAGACAAAAGAGAAAGGTGAGGAAGACAAGACTGAAGGACGAGAGGGGCGAGAGAGAAGGAAAGCAGAAAACCCGAAGATCTAGAAAAGAAGAGACGCGAGAGATCACAGAAGGAGAGAGAAGCAAGAAAAAGAGCAAGAGAAAGAAGAAGAAGCACCAGGAAGGAAAGATAATGCAGTAGAGCAAAGGAGAGAGCGACGAGAGAAAAAAGCTGCAGAGAACGAAGAAGAGAAACGAAAAGCAAGTAGCGAAGAAGAGGCAAGAGAAGTAAGAAAGAGTTAAAGTAGAGAAAAAAAAAATAGGAGAGCAAAGTAGAGAGAGAGAGAACGACAGAAGATAAAGGAGAAAGAGAAAAGAGCGACGAACAAGAAGAAAGCAGAGACGAGCAAAAAGAGCGCAGAAGAAGAAAAAACGACGAGAAGAAAGGAGAGATAACAGAAGAGAAAGCGGAAGAGGAAGAAAGCGAAGGGGAAGCAAAGGCAGAAGATAGAAACAAAAAAAAAGAGAAAAAAAAAAGAGAGCTAAAAGAAAAGAGAGCAATAGGAAGACACGAGAAGAAGGCAAGAAAAGAAATAGGAAGGTACAAGACGAGACAGGAAATGCAGGCGAGAAACGAGAGAAAGAGCAGGAGGGGAACAGACAGAGAAGTAGAAGAAAAGAGGAAGAAGAGAAGAGAGGAAGAGCAGAGAAGATAGAAAGAAACAAGACGCCACCAGAAGAGAAGGAGAGCGTAGGACGCGAAGAGAAGCGAAGACGAGACAGTAAGAGGAAAGCGGGAGAGAAGAAGAGAAGAGATTAGAGAGAGAGAAAGACAATAGATAAGACAAGCACGCAGAACAAGTAAGAGTACAGCAAGAGCAGCAGGCGAAGAGAGCGTAGGAAGAGAGCGACGAAAGAAGGCCAGAGAGACGAGCAAACCACGGAAAAGAGAGAAGTAAACAAGAAATTCAAGAGCAGAAGAAGAAGTAGAGGTAGGACACAGCGACCGCCAACAATATTCACTTAACAATAACCTAAACCACGCGAGAGGCGAGAAAAGACTAAGGAAGAGAGAAGAGAGACGCAAGATAGCGAACAAAGCCGAAAAGAAGACCAAGAAGAAGAACAGAATAACAAAAAGAGAAAAGGAGCAGAATAAAGGAAAGAGTAGTTCACGAGAAGAGACGAGAAAAGAAGAGAGCATGTACGCAAGACACCGAGAACTAAGATGTAGCGAAGAGAAGGAGCAAAAAGCATCAAGGAAGTAACAAGAAATGAGAAAGGAAGACAAGACCAGTCAGAGAGCACGACAGAAGGAGGGCAGACGAAAGCAGAAGCAGTAAGAAGTAGAAGCGCAGAAGACGAGGGTATAAACAAACGAAAGAAGCGCGAGCAGAGGTCTAGAGGAGAGAGACAGACAAGAGTAAGAAAGAAGAAAGAGTATAAAAGAAGGATCCTCGAAGAGCAAAGCGAGGAAGACGAGAAGCAAGCAGAATTTACCACGAGGAGACGAGGAGCAGAGAGAAAGAGGCACGACAGTCAAGAGAGCAAAGAAAGAGCCAGAAAAGAGAACTACAAGATACGACTCAGCAAAGAGTACGAGAACGCGACTGAGGAGCGGATAGGCGAAGGATGAGGCATAAGAATGGACAAAGGTCATAAGAGACGAAGGAATGAGTAAGAACAAAGAACTAGAAGAAGACAACAGAAAGAGGGAAGAGAGGCGAGAGAGACAGGCGAGAGAGAACACAACAAGCAGAACGAGAGGATAACGAGAAAAGACGCTTAGAAAGCTAGAGACGAGCGACACAAGAGAAGAGGAAGCGGATAGGAGAACCAGAAGACGAGAAGAGTGTGAGAAGCGTAAACCAAAAGCGGGAAAAACAATAACCACGCCAACGATCAAGTAGCGAGAAAGACGAAGAGAAGGAGCGAGCGAACATGGACGGGACAGAGAAGAGAGAGAGAAGAAAACAAGAAAAAAAAAACCGGAGCATCGCGACAGACACGTATAAGACGGCAGAGAGAGAAAAGATAGCAGAGCGGCGAGAAGCAAGCAGACGGAAGGAAGAGAGGTAAGTAAGGGACAGCAGGCAAAAGACGAATGCATCGAGAGTATAAGAGACACAGACGAAGAGAGAAGAGTAGAGCAGAAGAGCAGCAAGAGACGAAAAGAAAACGTGAAGCAGACAAGGACAGTAGCAGCGAGATAAACAAAAGAAACAGACGTCGAGACGTAAAGACGAAAGCGACGGCGGAGAGAAAGAACAGAGGAACGATAAGAAAGAGAACATAGCAGAACCACACGAAGAAGAGTCCAAGAAGACCCGCCGAAAACCAGAAAGAACTAGAGCTACACAAAGACATAGCTAGGACAGAACAAGCGAAAGACAGTACGGGATGAGCAGAGCAGGAAACAAGTAAAGAAAGAGGAAGACACAAGAGGAGAACGAGAGAGAGAGACAAACAAAAACAGACACAAAGAAAGAGAAAGGAGAAGAGAAAGGAACAACACGAACGCTAAGCGACAAGCGTAACGCTGAGAGAGAGTGACAGACGGACGACAAGACAGGATACAGAAGTAGCAGCACGAAAAGATAGAAACGCCGACGAGCGTCACGACCAGGAGATACGCGGAGCCAGAACGACACGCAACAAGCAAAGAGAAGTAGCGCGAGGAACCTACGAAAATACGACGAGAGAACGGTCGACTGAGCAAAGAACGAGAGAGAGAAAGGATAGGAGACAGAGGAAACGGGAACGAAAAGAAGGAAAATTAGCAGAGTAAGAAGTAGACAGAAGAAGAGACAGAAGTAGAAGTAAGAGACAGCGAAAGCAACAAGAAGCACGAAGAGACAATAATCAACAAAAAGGAAAGAAGAGCAGACACCCGGTAAACAAACCCAGAAGTACGCAGACGCTCAGAGAACGAAAAAAGTAAAGAAAAGAAAAACGAGAGGGTAGAGAGAGAAGAAGAAGAAAAGAAGGAAGGTGCCTCCCCCCACCCCCCCCCCCCCCCCCCACCCCCCCCCCCCCCCCCCCCCCCCCCCCCCCCCCCCCCCCACCCCCCCCCCCAACCCCATACCCCCCCCCAACCCCCCCCCCCCCCACCCCCCCCCCCCCCCCCCCCCCTCCCCCCCCTACCCCCCCCCCCCCCCCCCCCCAAGAGAAAGGAAAAGAGAAGTAGGACCAAGAGATAGCGAGAAGAAACAAAGAGTAGAGGCGCAAGCACTAGAACGAGAAGAACCGAACAGAGGTCAGAATAGAAGAGAGAGAGGCAGAGATCCAGAGAGAGTACAAACGGCATAAACAAAAAGAACGCAGATAGAAGGCGAATAAGACGACGAAAACAGGCAGGAGAGGAGAGGAAGCAAGAAAAAACGAGGAGACGAGAGAAGAGAGCAGAGAAGTAGTAGACAGAAAGAAGAGAGAGTAGCGAAGGACATAGACGGCAAGAAAAGACCAGAAAGAAAAGAGAAAGAGAACTAAAAAAGCAAAGAGAGAGCGACGAAAAGAAAAGCGAGTCACGCAAAAAGCACCCAGAGAGAAGACGAAAAGCAAGAGAGAAGACAGGAAGATGTAGAGCCCAAGAACCGTCAACGGAAGACAAAGCGAGAAGAAGTAAGAAGGAGAAAGAAGAAAGACGGAGAAGAAAGTACAGAGGGAGAAAAGAGAGGAAAAACAATAGTAAGACAGAGAGACGCGTCAAGGAGTCACAGAAGAATAGTAAAGGAATGCCGAACGACACAACAATCAGAGAGGAGGCAAGAAACGAGAAAAAGGAAGAGAGCAACAGGCTAGAGGAGAAGTGAGTAGGAGGAAAGAACACAGAGAAGAGAAAGAGAAACCAGACAAGCGAAGTAAAGGAAGAGACGAGAGAGAGAGAGAGAGTAAAGAGTAGAGAGAGAGCGAAGGAAGACGAGTCAGAGCGAAGAAAGCAGAGAGAGAACAATAAACGAAGAGAGCGGACGAGAAAAAGAAAGGAGAGCGAACAGAAGACTAGCCAGACGGACGAGGAGGAAGAAGAAACGAGAAAGACCGAAAAACGGAAAAGCACAAGACAGAAGAAGAGAGAAGCAGGACGAGAGAAACGTCGACAAAGGAAACACGAAATCCGCAGAAGCAGAGAGAGTGAGAAGAGAGCAGAAGGAGAGATGAAAGCGTCAGACAAGAGAGAAGAAACAACGAGACAGAGCGACAGGAGAGGAAGAGGAAGCGAAACGCGTAGGGGGGACTAGAAGAAAGAAGAAGAGAGAACACGAGAGATTAGAAGAAAGACAGCAAAGCGAGAGACAGACTCACAACATGAAGAAAGGAGAGAAGAAGAGAAACAAGAGATAAGAGAGAAAGAGGAAGCAGAAGATATGAGAAACAAAGTAACGACGACGAAGAGAAAACGAGAAGACAACGCTCCACGAAAGAGAGAAAGAAGGAGAAAACATAAGCAAACAAAGAAGCACGAGAGATAAAACAGAAGAGGTCACGAGAGAGAAGACGAAGCGAGAGAGAAGGAAAAAGAGAAGAGAAAGAGCGAGCGAGATAGAGCAAGAGAAAGAGCGAGAGAGAGAGTAAAGAAAAAGAAGAGTATAAGAGAGCACACAGAACCGACGAAGAGAAAGACGAAACAGAGAAGAGGGAGCAGCACCAACGAAGAGAGAGGTAAGAGATTAGAAAAAGGAAAAAAGGAAGAAGAAAGAGAGAAAGAGAGAGAGACCGAAGAGAAGAGAGAAGAGAGAGAACCAAGAAGAGAGAAGCAAGCAAGCAGCAGCAGAGAGAGGCAAGAGCAGGAGAGCAGAGAGAGAGTAGAGAGAGGAGTGCTAGACAGAAGGAGAGCAGAGAAGAGAGAGAGGAGAAGAGAGAAGCTAGAAGACAGAGCAGAGAGCTAAGAGAACAGAGTAGGAGAGAGACGCCAGAAAGAGAAGAAGAGAGAGAAGAGCAGAGCGAGAGGAGAGAAGGCAGAAGAAGAGAGAGGAAAGAGCTAGA
>JAIWJD010000352.1:0-10130 GCA_022818045.1 Neotoxoptera formosana | reverse complement strand
TGATTTGTTTGTTTTGTGTTGTTGTTTTTTGTTGTTGTTGTTTTTTTGTGTGTTTGTTTTTTTTGTGTTTTTTTTGTTGTGTGTGTTGTGTTGTTGTGTTGGATTTTGTTGGGTTGTTTGGTTGTATTTTGATTTGTTGTGGTTTTGTTTTTGTTGTGTTTGATTGTGTGTTGTTGTTGATTGTTGTTTGGTTTGTTGATTGTTGTGTTTGATGTTGTGTTGATTTGTTTGTTGATGATGTTGTTTGATTGATGTGATGTTGTTTTTGTTGTGTGAATTTTTGTTTGTGTTGTGTGTTGTTGTTGTTGTTTGTGTTTTTGTTGTGATTTGTTGTTGTGTTTGATTTGTGTTGGTGTGTTGTTTGTGATTGTTGTTTTGTTTGTTGTTGTTTTTGTTGTTTGTTGTTTGTGTGTTGGTTTGTGTTGTTGTGTTGTTGTTGATGTTGTGTTTGTGTTTGTTGTTGTATGTTTGTTTGTGATGTTGTGTGATTTTTTGGTGTGTGATTTGTGTTTTGATTTGTGATTGTTTGTTTTGTTGATGTTTTTGTTTGTTGTTTGTTGTGTTGTTTTGATGTTGTTGTGTTTGTGTTGTGTGTTTTTGTTGTTTTGTTT
This sequence comes from Neotoxoptera formosana, assembly GCA_022818045.1. NCBI lineage: Eukaryota > Metazoa > Arthropoda > Insecta > Hemiptera > Aphididae > Neotoxoptera > Neotoxoptera formosana. Next base: position 9,519 of record JAIWJD010000352.1, on the reverse strand, counting down.
TTTGTGTGTTTTTGTTGTGTGATGTTGTGTGTTGTTTTTGTTGTTGTTGTTGTTTTTGTTGTGTGTTTGTGTGTGTGTTTGATTGATTGTGATTTTTGTGTTGTTGTGTGTGTTGTTTGTTTGTTGTTTGTTGTTGTGTTTGTGGATTGTGATTGATTTGTGATTTTGTGTTGTTGTGGTTGTGTTTGTGATGTTTTGTTGTGTTTTTGTTTTGTTGATGTGTTGTGTGTTTTTGGTTTTTTGATGTTGTTTGATGTGATTTTTTGGTGTGTTGTTGTGTGTGTGTTGTGTTGTGTTGTGTGATTGTGTTGTTGATGATTTGTTGTGTGGTGTTGTTGTGTTTTTGTTGTTGTGTGTGTTTTTGTTGTGTTGTGTTTTGATGTTTGTGTTGTTGTGTTGATTTGTTGTTGTGTTTTGTTTGTGTTGATTTGTGTGTTGTGTTGATTTGTTGATTGTGATTTGATTTTGTGTGTTTGTTGTGTTTTGTTGTTTTTTGTTGATGTGTTTGTTGATTTGTGTTGTGTTATGTTGTGTTGTGATTTTGTGTGTGTTTTTTTGTGTGTGTTGATTTGTTTTGTTGTTTGTTGTTTGTGATTGGTTGATGTTTGTGTGTGTGTTGTGTTTTGTTGATTTGTGTTTTGGTTTTTTGATGATGTTGTGTTGTTGTGTGTTTGTTGTGTTGTTTGTTGTTGTGTTTGTGATTTGTGATTTTGTTGATTGTTGTTTTGTTGATTGTTTGTTGTGTGTTTTGATGTGTGTGTGATTTGTTTTGTGTTGTTTGTTTTGATTGTTTGTGTTGTGTGTTGATTGTTGTTTGTTTTTGTTTGTTGTGTGTTTGTTGTGTTGATGTGTTTGTGTTTTTTGGTGATGTTGTGTTGTTTGGTGATGTGTGTGATGTTTGTGTTTGTGTGGTGTGTGTTTGTTTTGATGTTGTGTTGATGGAGTGATTGTGTGTGTGTTGTTGTTGATTGTTTGTGTTGTGTTTGTTGTGTGTGTGTGTTGTTGTTTGTGTTGATTTGTGTGTTGTTGTGTGTTGTGTGTGTTGTGTGGTTGATTTTTGTGTGTGATGTGTTGTTGTTTGTTTGATTGTGTGTTGTGTGTGTTGATGTTTTATTTGTTTGTTTGTTGATTTGTTTGGATTTTGATGTGATTGTGTGTTGTGTTTTGTTGTGTGTGTTGTGGTGTAGATGTGTGTGTGGTGTGTGGTTGTGTTTGATTTGTGTGTTTTGGTGTTTGTGTGTTTTGTTGTGATTATGTGTGTGTTTGTTGTTGTTGTGATTTGATGTTGTGTGTGTGTGTTTGTTTGTTGTGTGTTGATGATTGTGTTGTGTGATTTTGTGTTTGATGTTGTTGTGTGATGTGTGGTGATTGTGATTGTGTTTTGTTGTGTTGTTTGGTTGTGTGTTGTGTTTGATTGTTGTTGTTGTGATTGTTGTTGTTTGATGTGTTGTGGTTTGATTGATTGTGTTGGTGTGTGTGTGGTTGTTTGATGTGTGTGTTGTTGTGTTTGTTGATTTGTTTGTGTGTTGTGTGTTGATGTGTGTTTGTGTGTGTTGTTGGTGTGTGTGATGTGTTGTTGTGTTTGTTTTTTGTGTGTTTGTGTGTGTGATTGTGTTGTGTGTGATTTGTTGGTTTGTTGTTTGTGATTGGTTGATTGTGTGTGATGTGTGTATGTTTTTTGGTGTTTGTGATTGTGTTTGATGATTGGTTTTTGTGTTTGTGTTGTTTGTGTGGTTGATTGTGTGTGTGGTTGATGTTTGATGTGATGTTGTTTGTGTTTGTTTGTTGTGATGTGTTGTGTGTGTTGTGTTTGATGTTTTGTGTGTTTATGTGTGTTTGTGTGTTGTTTGTGGTGTGTGTGTGTGTGTTGATTGTGATTGTGTTTGTTGTGTTGATGTGTGTGTTGTTGTTGATTTTGTGTGTTGTGTGTGGTGTTGATTGTGTGTTGTGTGATTGTGTGATGTGTGGTGTGATGATTGTGTTGTTGTGTGTGTGTTGTGTGTTGTGATTTGTTTGTTTGTGTGTTTTTTGTTGTGTGGTTGTGATTTTGTGTGTGTGTTGTTTTGTTGATTGTGTGTGTGTGATGTTGTGTGTTGTTGTGTGTTGATGTGTGGTGATGATGTTGTGTTGTTGTGTTTGTTGTTTGTGTGATGTTGTTGTGTGTTGTTGGTGTTTTTGTGTGGATGTTGTGATTTGGGTGTTGTGTGTTGTTTGTGATGTATTGTGTGTTGTGTGTGTGTAGTGTTTTGTGTGTTTGGTGGTGTGATTGTGATTGTGTGTGTGTGTGATGTTTTTGTTGTTGTTGTGATGTGTTTTTGTTGGTTTGTGTGTGTTTGTGTTGTGTGTGTTTGTTGATTGTTGTGATTGTTTTGTGTGTGTTTGATGATTGTTTTGTGTTTTTTTTGATGTGATTGTTGTTTGATTGTGTGTGATTTGTGTGTGATGTTGTGTTGTGTGTGTTGTGTTGTTTTGTGTTGGTGTTGTGGTGTTGTTTGTTGTGTGTTTTGTGTGTGTTGTGATTGTTTGGTTGTGTTGATTGTGTTGTGTGTGTGTGTTGATGTGTGTTGTGGTTTGATGTTGTGTGATGTGTGTGTGTGTTGTGTTGTGTGATTGTTTGTGTTGATTGTGTGTTGTTGTGGTTGGTGTGTGTGTGTGTGTGTTGATGTTTGTGTTGTTGTTGGGTGTGTGTTTTTGTGTTTGTGTGATGTGTTGTGGTGTTTGATTTGTGTGTGTTTCGTGTGTTGTGTGTTGTGTGTTTGATTGATTTTGTTGTGTGTTGTTGTGTTGTTTGTTTGTTTTTGGTTGATGTGATTGGTGTTGATTTTTGTTGGTGTGTGTGTTGTGTGTTTGGTGTATGTTGTTGTGTGTTGTTTGATTTGTGTGTGGTGTGATGTTGATGGTGTGATTGTGTATTTTTGTGTGTTTGTGTTGTGATGTTTTGTGTGTTGATTGTTTGTGGTGTTGTGTTGATGTTGTGTGATGTGTGTTGTGTTGTTGTTGTGTGATGTTGTTGGTGTTAGTGTGTGTGGATGTGATTTGTTGTTTGTGTGTTGTGTGTGTGTGTGTTGATGTGTGTTGTTGTGTGTGTGTGTGTGTGATGTTTGTTGATATGTGTGTGTGTGTGATGGTTTGTGTGTTGTTTTGGATGATTGTGATGTGTGTGTGTTTGTTTTTTTGTGTTGTGTGTGTTTTGTGTGGTGTTGTTTTTGTTGTGTGTTGTTGATTGTGTTGTTGATGTGGTATTGTGTGTGTTTGTGATTGGTGTTGTGTGTTGTGTTGTGTGTGTGTGTTTGATTTTTTGTGGTGTGTGATTGTGTGTTGTTGATTGTGTGTGTTGTGTTGTGTGTTGTTTGTGATTGTGTTGTGTGTGTGATGTTGTGTTGTGATGTTTGTTTGTGGTTGTGATTTGTGTGTGTTGTGGTGATTGTTGTTGTTGTTGTGTTTGATTGATTGTGTGTGTGTGTGTTGTGTATTGTGATGTGATGATTTGTGTGTGTGATGGTTTGTGTTTGTTTGTGTGTGTGATTTGTGGTGTTTGTGGTTGTGTGTGTTGTGTGTGATGTGATTGTTTTGTGTGTGTGTTGATGTTGTGTGATTGGTTGTTGTTTTGTGTTTGTGTGATGTGTGATGTTGTGTGTTGTGTTTTGATGTTTGTGGTGTGTGGTAGTGTGTGTTGGTTGTTGTTGTGTGTGTGTGTGATGTGTTGATGTGTTGTTGATTGTGTTGTGATGTGTGATTGTGTGTTGTGTTGGTAGATGTGTGTGTGTGTGTGTTTGTGTTGATTGTTTGGTTTTGTTGGTTTGTGTTTTGTGATGTTGTGTGATGTGTTGTTGTGTGTGTGTGTGTGTGATGTTTGTTGTGTTTGTTTTTTGTTGATTTGATTGTTGTTTTGTGATTGTTTGATGATGTGTTGTTGTGTGATGTTGTTGTTTGTGTGATTGATGTGTGATTGTTGTGTTGATTGTGTTGTGATGTTGATGTGATGTGTGGTGTGTTGTTGTGTGTTTGTGTTTTGTGTGTTTGTGTGTTGGTTTTGTGTGTTGTTTGTGATGTTGTTGTTGTGTGTGATTTTTGTTTGTGTTGATTGTGGTGATGTTGATTGTTTGTGTGTGTGTTGTTTGTGTTTGTTGTGTTGTGTGGTTGTGTGATGATTGTTTGTTTGATTGTGTGTGTGTGTGTGTTTGTGGTGTTGATGTTTGTTGTGTGATTGTGTTGTGTTGTTGATTGTGTGTGTTTGTGTTTGTGTGATTGTGTGTTGGTGATTGTGTTGTGTTTGTTTGATTGTGTTGTTTTTTTTTGTGTTGTGTGATGTGATTTTGTTGATGTGTTGTTTTGTTGTTGTGTGATGTGTGATGTGATGATTTGTGTGTTGTTGTGTGTTGTGTGTTTGATGTGTTGTTGTGTGTGTTTTGATTGTGATGTGTTGTTTGTGTGTGTGTGGTTGTTGTTTGTGGTGTGTTTGTTTGTTGATGTGTGTGTGTTTTGTGATGTTGTTGTGTGTTGATGGTGTGATGTGTTGTGTTTTTTGTTTGTGTTTGTGTTGTGTGGTTGTTGTTGATGTTTTGTGTGATGGTGATTGTGTTTGTGTTGTTGATTGATGTTTGGTGTTGTGTTGTGTGTGTTTGTGTGGTGTGTTGTGTGATTTTTGTGTGTGTGTGTTGTGTGTGTGCTGTTGTGATTTGTGTTGTGTTGTTGTGTGTGTGATTTGATTGTTTTTTGTGTGTGTGATTGTGGTTGTGGTGTTTGTTTTGTGTGTGTGTTGTTGGATTGTTGTGATTGTGTTTGTGATTTGTTGTTGATGTTGTGTGTTTGTGATTGTGTGTGTTTGATTGTGATTTGTGTTTGTTGTGTGATTGTTGATGTGTTGTGTGTTGTGTTTGTGTGTGATGTGTGTGTGTTTGTGTTGATTGTTGTGTGTTGGATTGTGTGTTTTGTTGATTTGTTGTGTTTGTTGTGTTGTGTGTGATGTTGTTTGTGTGTTGATGTTTTGTTGTGATTGTGTTTGTTGTTTTTTTGTTGTTGTTGTGATTGATTGTGATTTTTGTTTTGGTGTTTGTGGTTTTGTGTGTGTGATGTTGTGGTGTGTTTTTGTGTTAGTGTGATTGTGTGTGTTTTGTGTGTGTGTGGTGTGTTTGTGTGTGTGTTGTTTTGTGATTGTTTTGATGTGGTGTTGATTGTGTGTGTGTCGGTGTGTGATTTGTGTTGATTGTGTTGTTTGATTGTGTTTGTGATTTTTGTTGATGTGTTTGTGTGTTGTGTGTGTTTTGTGTTGTTTTGTTTTGTGTGTGTTTGTTGTGGATTGTGTTGTTTGTGGATTGTGTGTTGTGTTGTGTGTGTGTGTGTTGTTGTGATGTTGTTTGTGTGTGTTGTGTTTGTGTGATTGTTGTTGATTTTGATGTGTGTTTGTGTGTGTTTTGATGTGTTGTGTGTGATGATGTGTGTGTTGTTTGTTGATTTGTGTGTTGTGTGTGTGTTGTGATGTTGTGTGTGATTGTGTGTGTGTTGATGTGTGTGATTGTTTGTGGGTGTGTTTTTGGTGTGTGTGATGTTGTGATGTGTGTGTGTAGTTTTTTGTGTGTTGTTTGTGGTTTGATTTTGTGATGTTTTGTGTGTTGTTGTTGTTGTTGTGATTGTGTGTTTTTGTGTGTTGTGTGATTTGTGTGTGTGTTGTGTGTGTGTTTGATTGTGTGTTTGTGTGTGATGTTGATTTTTGTTGTGTGTGTTTGTGTTGTGTTGTGTGTTGTGTGTGTTTGTGTTGTGTTGTGTTGTGTGTTTTGATTGTGTGATGTTGTGTGTTGGTTTGTTGGTGTTGATGTGTGATTGTGTGGTGTGTGTGTGTGTGATTGTGTTTGTTTTGTGTTGTGATTTTGTTGATGTTGTGTTGTGTGTGGTGTGTTGTGTTGTTGTGTGATTGGTGTGTTGTTGATTGTTGATTTTTGTGTGTTGTGTGTTGTTGTTGGTGTGTATTGTTGTGATTTTTTTGATGTTGTGTGGTGGGTGTTTGTGTGTGTTGATGGTTGGTGTGTTTGATGTGTTGTGTGATTTGTTGTGGTTGTTGTGTTTGTTGTGTGTTGTTGTGTGTTGTGTTTGTTGGTTGTGTGTGTGTTGATTTGTTGTGTTGTGTTTGTTGTTTTGTGTTGTGTGTTGTTGTGTTGTGTGTTGTGATTGTGATTTGGTTTGTGATTTTGTGTGTGTGTGTGTTGTTGTGGTGTTGTTGGTTGTGTTTGTTGTGTGTGTTGTGGATTGTGTTGTTTTGTTGTGTGGGTTGTGTAGTGTTTGTGTGTGTTTTGTGATGTGTGTTGTTTGTTGATTTGTTGTTGTGTTGGTTTGGTGTTTTGTGTGTGTGTGTGTTTTGTTTTTGATTGTGATGTGTGTGTTGTGTGTTGTTTGATGTTGATGTGTGTTGTTGTGTGTTTTTGATTTGTGATTGTGTTGATTGGTGTGTTGTGTGTTGTGTGTGTGTGTTGTTGTGTGTTGTGTGGTGATTTGTGTGTTTGATGTTGTTTTTGTGTGTGTTGTGTTGTTTGATTGATTTGTGTGTTTGTTGATGTGTTGTGATGGTTTTGTTTTGTTGTGGTGTTTTGTTGATTGTTGTTTGTGTTGTGTTGTGTTTGTTTGTGATGATTTTGATTTGTTTGTGTGTTGATGTGATTGTGTTTTTGTGTGTGTGTTGTTTTTGGTGTTTTGTGTTTGATTTGTGTTGTGTTTTGTGTTGGTTTGTTGTGTGTTGTGTTTTTGTTGTGTGTTGATTGTTGTGTGTGTGATGTTTTGTTTTTTTGGTGTGATGGTTGTTGTGTGTGTGTGTTGTTTTGTGGTGTTGTTGTGTGTGTTTGTGTGTGTTGTTGTTGTGTGTGTTTGTTTTGTGATTGTTTTTTGGATTTGTGTTGTGTGTTTTGTGGTGATGTTGTTGTGTGTGTGTTGTGTTGATTGTGATTTTTTTGTTTTTGTGTGATTGTGTTGTGATTGATTGTGTTTTGTTGTTGGTGTGTGTGTTGTTTGTGTTGTGTTTGTGTGGTTGTGATGTGTTTGAGTGTGGTGTTGTGTGTGATGATTGTTGTGTGATGATTGTTGGTTGTGTTGATTGTGTTTTGTTTGATTGTTGTGTGTGTGTGATTGTTGGTGTGTGTTGATGTTGTGTGTGTGTGTGGTTTTTGTGTTTGTGGTTGTTGTGATTGTTGTGTGTTGGTGTGTTTTGTGTTGTTGTTGTGATTTGTTGTGTGTTGTTGATTGTGTGTGTGTTTGTTGTGTGTTGTGATTTTGTGTGTTTTGGTGTGTGTGTGTGATGTGTGTTTGGTGTTTGTTGTGTTGTGTGTGATTTTGTTGTGTGTTTGTTTGTTTTTGGTGTGTGTTTTGTGATGTGTTGTTGTGTGTTGTGTGATTGTGTGTGTTGTGTGTTGTTTTGTTGTGTTGATTGTGTGTTGTTGGGATGTGTTTTGTTGTTGTTGTTGTTTTGTATTGGTGTGTTTGGTTGTGTGTGTGTTTTGTGTGTGTGTGTGTTGTGTGTGTGTGTTGGTGTTGTGTGTTTGTTTGTGTTGTGTTGATGTGTGTGTGTGTGATTTGTGATTGTGTGTGTGTGTGGTGTTTGTGTTGTGTTGATTGTGTGTGTGTGTGTGTGTGTGTGTTGTGTGTTTGATGTTGTTGTGTGTGATGTGGATTGTTTTGTGTTTGTTGTGTGTTTTTGTTTGTGTGTTGTGATTTTTGTGTGTTGTGTGTGTTTGTGTTAGTTGTTTGTGTTTGTGTGTTGTGTGTGTTGTGTGTTGTGTGTTTGATGATTTGTTGTGTTTGTGGTGTGTTGTGATTTTGATGTGTGTGTTTGTGTTTTGTTGTTGTTGTGTGTGTTGGTGGTGATTTGTTGTGTGTGTTGTTTGTGTGTGGATGTGGTTGTTGTTGGTGTGATGTTGTTGTTGTGTGTTGTTGTTTGTTGTGATTGTTTGTTTTGTGTTGTTGTGGTGTTGATTTGTGGTGTGTGTTTGTGTGTGTTGATTTGTGTTGTGTTGTGTTGTGTTGTTGTGTTGTGTTGATTTGTTGTGATTGGTGTGTTTTTGTTGTGTGTGTGTTGTGATGATTTTGTGTGATTTGTGTGGGTGTGATGTGATGTGTGTGTGATGTTGTTGTTGTGTTTGTGTTGATTTGATGTTTGTTGTGTTTGTTGGTGGTGTGTGTTTTGTGTTGTGTGTGTTGTTTGATTGTTTGTTGGTGATTGTGTTGTGATTTTTTGTGTTGATTTGATGTGTTTGTGTTGTTTGTTGTGTGTGTGTGTGTGATGTTGTGTTTGTGTTGTTGATTGTGATGTGTGTTGTGTTTGTTGTTGTGTGTTGGTGTGTTGGTTGATTGTGTGTGTGTGTTGTGTGGTTTTTGTTTGTGTGATGTGTGTGTTTGGTTGTTGTGGTGTGTGTTTTGTGTTTTTGTTTGTTGCTTGATTGTTGGTTTTGTTGTTTTTGATGTGTAGTTGTGTTTGATTTTTTTTTGTGATGTTTGTTGTTTTTATGTTGTGTGTTGTGTGAGTGTGTGTGTGTTTGTTTGTGTGTGTGATTTTGTGTGTTGTGTTGTTTGTGTGATTGTGGTGTGTGTGTGATTTTTTGTGTGTGTGTTTGTTGTGATATTGTTGTTGTGTGGGTGTGTTTGTGTTGTGTGTGTTTGTATTGTGTGTGTGTTTGTGCTGTTGTGTGTGGTGTTTTGTGGTGATTTGTTGTGTTGTGGTTTGTTGTGATTTTTTTTGTTTGTGTGTTGTGTTGTTGTTTGTGATGTGGTGTTGTGTGTTGTTTTTTGTTGTGTGTGTGTGATTGTTGTGTGTGTTTTTGTGATTTTGTGTTTGTTTTGTTGTGATTGTAGTGGTGATGTGTGTTTGTTGTTGTGTTGTTGTGTGATTGTGTTTGTGTGTGTTTGTGTTATTGTGTGGGTGTGTTTTGTGTTGTGTTGGTTGTTGATATGATGTGTTGTGTGTGGTTTGTGGTTGTTTGTTTGTTGTGTGTGTGTGTGTTGTGTGTGATGTTGTGTTTGATTGTTGTGATTGTTGTTTGTTGTGTGTGTGTTTGTTGTGTGTTGATGTGTGATTGTGTTTGTTGTGTTTTGTTTGTGTGTTTGTTGATTGTTGTGTTTGGTGTGTGTGTTGATTGTGTTGTGTGTGGTTGTGATGTGATGTTGTGTGTGTGTTGGGTTGTTTGTGTGTGTGTTGTGTGTTTTGTCTGTGTGTGGGTTTGTGTGTTTGTGTTTTTTGTTTTGTTTTGTTGTGTTTTTGTGTTTGTTGTGTTGTGTTTGTTGATGTGGTTTTGGTGATTGTTGTTGTGTTTGTGTTTTTTTGTTTTGTTGTTGTTTGTTGTGTTTGTTTGTGTTTTGGATTTTGTTGTGTTTTGTGGTTGTTTTTTGTTGTATGTGTTTTTGTGGTGTGTGTGTTGTGTGTTTTTTTTGTTTGGTGTTTGTTTTTGTTTTGATTTTTTGTTGTTTTTTTTGTTTTTGGTTGTGGTGTTGTTGTTTTGTTGATGTTTTTTGTTTTTTTTTTGTTTTTTTGATTTGTTTTTG
>JAIWJD010000351.1:0-10143 GCA_022818045.1 Neotoxoptera formosana | reverse complement strand
GGGGGGGAGAGGGGGGGGTGGGGGGGGAGGGGGGCGGGGATGGGGGGGGGGGGGAGGGCGGGGGGAGAGAGGGGGAGGCGGAGGGGAGGAGGGGGGAGGAGAGGAGAGGGGGAGAGGGAGAGAGGGGGAGGGAGGGGAGGGAGAATGAGGGGAGGGAGGAGGAGGGAAGGGACGGGGAGCGGGGGGAGAGGGGAGGGCGAGAGGAGGGGAGGGGGAGAGGGGGGAGGGGGGAGGGGGGTGGAGAGGGGGGAGAGGGGGGGGAGAGAGGGGGACGGGGAGAGAGAGGGAAGGGGGGGGGGGAAGGAGGGAGGGGGGTGGGGGAGGGGGAGGGAGGAGGGGGGGGAGGGGAGGGAGGAGGGGGAGAGAGGGGGGGAGGGGAGGGAGAGAGGAAGGAGGAAGGGGAGGAGAGGGAGGAGGGGAGGAGAGGTAGGAGAGGGAGGGGGGGGAGGAGGAGGAGAGGAGGGGGGGAGGAGGGAGGGGAGGGGGGGGGAGAGGGGGAGAGAGGGGAGGAGGGGGAGGAGGGAGAGGGGGGAGGAGGAGGGAGAGGAGAGGGTAGGAGAGGAGCGGAGAAGAGGGGGGAGGAGAGGGAGGGGGGGGAGGGAGAAGGGGGGAGGAGAGATGGGAGGGGAGGGGGAGAGGGAGAGGGAGAGGGGGGAGGGGGAGGGGGATGGAGGAGGAGAGAAGGAGAGAGGGGAGGAGGGGAGAGGGGGGGAGGAGGGAGAGGTGGAGGGGGGAAGAATGAGAGGGGGGGGAGGGGGGAGGAGGAGAGGGAGGGGAGGGAAGGGAGGGGGGAGGGAGAGGGAGGGAGGGGGGGGACGACAGGGGGAGGGGAGGGGGATATTTGGATGGGGGTCCGGGGAGGGGAAGACGGGAGAGGCATTTGGAGGGCGGGGACGGGAGAGGAGCGAGAGAACCCGTGAAGAGACGGAGAGAGAGGAGCGATATGGGTGAGCATGGAAGGCGGAGGAGTGGCCGGGGGCAGGGAGAGGGTGGACTCCGTGGGGTGGGGGTGGGGAGTAGGAGGGGGGGGAGGATGAGGGAAGGATGACCGGAGGGGAAGAGGGGGCGCTACACAAAATGCAACTACACCCCATTATCCAGAGGGGATGGGTGATGTGAATCGGTGGGAGGGTGGGGTTGTGGGGGGAAAGTCGGGGAGGGAACGGAAGGGGGGGAAGGGGGAGGGAGAGAGAATGAGGGGGTGAGGATGAAGGAGGCGGAGGTAGTGAGGAAGAGTAGGAGAGTCAGGGAGGAGGGGGGATTTCGAGGGGGAGGGATGTGGGGTGAAGAGGACGGAGAGGGAGAGGAAGGGCGAGGTGGATAACAGGCGAAGGGGGAAGGATGGCGGGGATGGGGAATTGATTGGGAAAGGAGGGGGAGGGAGAAGACGATGGGAGGAAGGGAAGAGGAGGGGTGAGAAGGATAGGGGGACGAATGAGAGAGGTGGTGGGGGGGGTGGAGAGGTACTGAGGGAGATGTGGGGGAGGGAGGAGACGAGGACTGGGGAGGAGTGGATAGCGGAGGGAGCATGAAGATGGGATGAGGAAGGGATGGGGGGGGGAGTCGGGGGGAGAGAGGGGAGGGATGGACTGGATGGAGAGGGAGGAGAGAGACCTCAGGAGAGCCCAGTCGAAGGGGAGAGCGACTAGGAGAATGGAGGGGAGAGATGGTGGGGAAGAGACGAAGTGATGGGAGAGTGGATGGGGAGAGAGGGGAGGAGATATAGAGTTGGGGAGGGGGTGCGGCGAGGAGGGGTGGGCGAGAGGATATGGAAAAGAGGGAGGGAAGGATGAGGGAGGAGATGAGAGAGACGTGGAAGAGGGATGTGGAGAGGGGGATCGGATGAGGGCAGAGGGAAGAAGCAGGGAGAATGGCGTGAGGGGACGTGAGGAGAGGAGTGGGGGGAGGGGTGTGGGAGAGGGGGAGATTGCGATTGGGAGGGTAGGATTGGATGGTCGGAAAGGGGTAGATGGCGGGGGGGACGGATGAAGGATGACGGAGGGAGACGTGAGGGGGGCGAGATGCGGAGGGAGCACGGGCAGGGGGGGGAGAAGAGAGACGGAAGAGGGGAGGATGAGGGAGGAGGAGAACGGGGGAAATAATGATCTGGATTTGACATCAGGGGGGAGGGGGAGACGGAGTGGGGAATGGGGGGGCGGGAGAGGGATCAGGGAGAGGCGGGGGGGGGAGGGGGGGTAGGGGTGAGGATGATGAGGAGAGGTAGAGGGCGGGAGGAAGATGAGGGGGAGGAGGCGAATGGAGGAGAGAAGGGGCAGAGAGGGTGGAGGCGTGGGGTCGAGGGAGAAGGGAGCTGAGGTCTGGAGAGAGACTAGAGGGAGGCGTTGGGAGGGAGGGGGTGGAGACTGGAGGAGTTGGGACCGAAGGCGGGGAGGAGGGAGAGAAAGAAGGGGGAGAGGTGGAGATGGAGCGGAGGCCGAGGGGAGAAGCGAGCGTGAGGAGGGAGGTAGGAGAGCTGGAAGGGAGATTGAGGGGAGTGCGGGGGAGATAGAGAGGGGGGAGTGGGGATTGGGAGATGGGAGGGAGCGGGATGAGAAGCAGGGGGCGAGAAGAGAGAGGGATGGGGGGAGAGGGAGGTGGGAGACGCGAGGGAGGGTAACGAGGGTGTGAGAGGAGGGAAGGGAGGAGAGTGAGAGGTGTATAGGGGCGGATGAGAGATTGGACGGGACGAATGGGGGATGATGGAGGGGAGAGGGATGGGACGTATGATGGAGAGGGTGGGAGCGAGGGGGTAGGTGAGAGAGAGAGGGGGGGTGATGATTGAGGGGAGAGGTGTGAACGGGAGGGATGGCGGAGGGGGATGAGAGAACGAGAGAGGGAGTGGGCAGGACGGGTGGGGCGATGGGGGATAGACGGAGTGGGAGGGGAGAATGGAGTGTGGGTATACGGAGCATTTGAGGGGGGGGGATTGTGCGAGAGACGAGCCGACGATAGAGTCGGGGAGAGCAGGATTGGAGAGAGGAAGGGTGAGGGGGGGGGCGAGAGAGGAGGATGGATGGGATTGGAGGGAGGGGGGTGGGGAAAGTGATGGGGGAGAGGGGGAGAGGAAGAGCGGGGGGGGATGGGAGGCGGAAGACAGGGAGAAGAGGAGGTGATAGGAGATGGGGGGAGAGGAGACGGTGTGTGATGACCGAGAGGGATTGGGAGAGGATGGAAGTGAGGGAGGAGGAGAATGCGGGGGGGTAAAAGAGAGGCAGGGAGGGAGGAGAGTGGGGAGAGCAGTGGAAGACGGATCGGGAAAGTGCGAGGGGAGGCGGCGTCGACAGAGACGAGAGAGAGAGAGGGGCGAGGGATTGGAGAGGGGGATCGTGATGATTGACGGAGAAATGGAGGAGCATGGGGGGAGGGAGGAAGAGGATGTTGGAATGAGCGAGGAAACTCAGAGGGAGAGGGGGAAGGCCGGATGATTCACGGGTGGAGATGGGTTGTCTGTAGATCTGTAGATGTCTGAGAGCGGCACTCGCAAGGGGAAAGTGAGGGGAGATGACGGGGGGGGGGGGGAAAGAGGGTGAGACGGAGGATTGATGGGCGGGAGGAGAGGGAGAGGAGGGAGGAGAAGGAGGACTCTGGGGGGATGGGGAGAGAGACGGAGTGAAGAGATGAGGATAGGGGAGGCGGGCGGGAAGCGAGGGGAGGTGAGGGCGGATGGGGGAGGATAAGTGATGCGGTCGAGGAAGAGGGTCGAGAGGAGAGGAGAGGAAGATCTGAGGAGGGGCGAGGGGGGGGCGGGGCGGACGGTAGGGAATTAGGGGGAGAGGGGAGGGCGAGGGGGGCTGGAGAGAGACTTAACAATTGGGCAACGATGAGAGGGAGGCATGGTCAGGGGTGTGAAGAGCCGAGCGAAATCGCAGGATTGGGAAGAGGAAGGGGGGGGTGGTTAGGAGAGGATGGGGGGGAGAGGGAGAGGGCTGGGACTGGGAGTACGAGGGCAGGTGGGATGCTGAGTGGACGCGGGGATGGTGTATTTGAGAGGTGTGAGAAGAGGGGGCTGCAGGTGACGGAGGACGGGACGTGTGAGGAGGGCTGAGGGGGGAGTAGGTAGGGGCGGTGAGGAGGAGAAGGGGCAGTGGGGGAGAGGGGCGATGGGATGGACGCGAGGGGGAGGAGGGGGTGCGGAGAGAATGGGTGGGAGGAGAACAGGGAGAGGGCGGGGGGGCAGTGGAGGAGGACGAGGGAGCGGGAAGATGGCGGGGGGGGGGGAGGATGGAGGAGGGGTGGGAGGGGGCGGAGCTTGGGATTGGATGGGGATGGAGTGTAGGAGGATCCTGTGGAGAGGAGATGGTGAAGGGCAGGTGCGGGGTAAGTGGAGACGAGAGGGGGGTAGAAGAGAGGTGAGGGGGAGGGGGATGGGGGGTGAGAGGATTACGGTAACGAATGAGAGATAAGGAGGGATCGGAAGAGAGGAGGGGGCGGTCGAAGGGCGAGGAGAGAGGGGAGGAGGCTTGTAGAGGATGAGTATGGAGGAAGGGGAGAGGGGAGGAGCGGGGGCAGGAGATGGGGGATTAGGGAGAGGGGGGGAGAGGGGGGGGGGGAGGGGGAGAGGAGGAGGGAGGGGGGGGGGGAGAGAGAAGGAGGAGGGGGACGGCGAGTGCCGGATGGCGGTGGGGGACGGTAAGGGGAGGTGAGGAGATGGGGGGAGGGGGGAGGGGACGAGTGGAGTGAGGAGACCGAGGAGATGGGATAGAGGGGAAGAGAGGCAAGCTGAGAGAAGAGAGGAACGGATGGCGGATGAGGGGGTGTGGGGATTGGGGGGGCGAGGGAGCGGGGGAGAGGGGGGTGAGAGGGGGGAGGGGGGGGGGGGAGGAGAGGGACGGGAGGAGGATAGAGGAGGAATGGGTGGGAGGAGGGGGGGGGATGAGATGTGAGGGGAGAAGGGGTGTGGGGGGGGAGGAGGGGAGCAAGGTGGAGGGAGGAGAGAGATGGGGGGGGAGGTGCTGGAGAGGGTATGCCTGGGGAGATGAGGCGGGCGGAGAAGAGGGATGAGAGGAGGCCGGAGCTAGGGGGGGATGAGTAGATAGGGAGGATGGAGGATGGAGAGAGGAGAGCTGGGGATGGCGGAGACTTGAGCGGGAGGCACGAGTGATGATGATTGGAGAGCCGACTGAAAAGATCGGGGAAGGGAGAGTGAGGAGAAGGCTAGGAGGGAGCGAGGATGGGGAGGGGGAGGTGGAAGGGAGTGACGGAGCGGATGAGTGCGCAGGAGGTGAGAAAGAGGGGGGGGGAGAGAAAGAAAGGGGGAGTGTGGTAGGGGTGGTGGGGGAAAAAGGGAGGGGGGGGATGCGAGAGGGCAGTTGATCAGCCCGATGGGGGAGAGAGGGAAGGTGAGAGAGCGCGGAGGGGCGGGGATTGGGAGGTGAGGTAGAGAAGCATGGGAGGAAGTGGGAAAGGTGGAGGGAAGTTGCGGAGAGGGGAGGGAGATAGGGGGATGAGGAGGAGGGAGGGGAGGTATCGATGGGGGGTTTGCGGGGGCGAAAAGGGGGAAGAGAAGATGAGAGGTGAGGAGGAAGAGGGAGGATGTAAGGAGAGTGGGGAGGAACGGGGAGATGGGGAGAAAGAATTGTAGGCGAGGACGGGCGGGGGAGGAAGGGGTGGTGGATCGGAGGGGGTGAGAGGAGAGGGAACAGTCGGAGGGAGGGGGAGAAGGATGGCGAAGGCTGAAAGCGGGCGGAGGAAGAGGGAGGGGGGGGAGAGGGGGGGGATAGGGAGGAGGGAGTGAGGAGATGCGGTGGAGAGTTGGGGGAGAAGTAGAGGGGGAGGATTGGCTGGATTCGGGGGCGGAGAGGAAAGTAGAGATGATGAGAGGGGAGACTAGGGACGGTGGAGGAGAGGGGACTAATGCCGGGGGGCGGCGGAGAATATGAGAGGAGGAGGGGAGCGGAAGGAGAGACGGAGAGGGGGGGGGGAGGGGGGGGGGGGGGGGGAGGGGAGGAGGAAACGAGAAGGAGGGGTGGGGGGCGGGGGGCAGGGAATGCGGGAGCATTTAGAGATGAGGAATGAGGCAGAGGAGGAGCCTAGCGAAGGGTGAGGGGGGAGGGTAGAGAGAGGGGACGGAGGGAAGGGAGAGGGATGAGCATTGGGGATGGAGGGGAAGGAAGGGAAAGGGAGGGGCGGAGTGCGATGAATGAGGAAGGGGGGAGGGTGAGGGGGAGAAGGGGGGGGGGGAGGGAGATGTGGGTGGTAGGGAGGAGAGGGGAGGGAGATTGATTAGAGGGAAGTGGACCGGAGTGGAGGACAGGAAGGGGAGGGGGGGGAGGAAGGAGGGAGGGGTATGGGAATGGGGGAGGGAGTAGGGAGTGGGGGGGGGGGGAGGGCGGACGCGGCGGAGGATGGGGGATCGGAGAGGGGGGGGGAGGGGGGTCCGGGGGAGGAGAGTGGGGGGCGATGATGGGGAGGAGGAGGGGGGTGGGGAAGGAGGAGGACGGGAGGGGAGAGGAGAGGAGTGAGGGATGAGCGCCGGGGGAGCGCGGCCGCGGGGAGGGGAAGAGCGGGATAGGAGGGTGACGATGAGGGGGCGAGCGGGAAGGGGCGGGGAGGGAGGGGGATGGGGGGGTGACGGAGGAGGGGAGGAGGAGGAGGGGATGAGGGGGGATGGGCGGGACGGGGAGGAGGGAGATGGAGAAGGATGACCGCGGTGGGGGATGCGAGGGATGAGGGGGAGCAGGAGAAGAGGGGGAGGTGGAATGTGAGAGAGTCACGGCAGGGTAGGAGGTGCTGAGGGACGTGTTTGTCGTTATAGTAGTGAGGGGATGTTCTCTTTCCTTTCATGTTACGGGTTAGCATTACACGTCATAAGAAGGGTAAGTTGGTTTTATAAATTAATTCATAGTCCTTATATGTTGAAAGGGATATATTCTTGTGTCTATGGGGTTGTTCATGCGTAGGATTTTAATGATTTGGTTGTGTATTTGTGGGCATTGATCAGAGGGGTCTGTGGAGGATAAGATATTGGTAACTTCGTTTTGTGATAAAATTAGGGTATTTGGGCGTGAGATGCAGTTGAGGGAGGTTAGTATTTTCGAGTTAGATTGAGGTATGTGAGCAGTTTTTGGGAGATGTTTTTTGTGGTCTGAGGATACGTGTAGAGGGTAGGGGGGTTAAAGGTGATGATGGTCAGTCATTCAACACTCAAGGAGGTGGGCGTAGGAGGAGATAGGAGATGTGAGGAGGGGGGAGAGAGAATGGGGAATGAAAGGGGAGAGTGGGGCGGCGGGAGAGGAGGGGGAGAGGGGAGGAGGGGAGGGGCTGGCGGAGGGCCAGGAGGAAGGATGGGGGAGGGGGTTAGCCAGAGGAGGGAGGAGGGGAGAGGGAGGGAGGGGAGGAGAAGATGGGGGGTAGCTGGGAGTAGTTATGAGACTGATGGAGGAGAGTGGAGGGAGTGAGTTGGGGGGGAGGAGGACGTTGAGAGAGGGGGGGTGGGAGATGAGGGAGGGCGGAGCAGCGATGAGTGGGGCGGGGAGGAGGCAGAGACGGGGGAGGATCGGGGGGAGGTGGATGCGGTGGAGGACGAGGAGAAGGAGGGCGGAGGGGCGGAGGGGGGAGAAGAGAAGATGGGAGAGTATGCGGGGAGGGGGTGAGATGAAGAGAGGGGACGGATGAGGGGAGGGAGGGAGGTAGAGGTCGAGGGGCGATGGGGGAACGAAGTCGAGGGGGGGATGAGGGGGAGGATGGGGAGGGGAGTGAAGGGGGGAGTGGAGGACGATCGCCAGAGAGGAGGAGGGGGGAATTCGTGGGGGAGGTAGGGAGAGAGGGTGGAGAGGGGGAGGGGAGCGGGGGGGGGGGAGGAGGGGGGGAGGTGGAGATCTAGGGGGAGGAGAGCGGGAGGGAGATGCGGAGCAGAGGGACGGAGAGTAGGGGGAGAGGGAACTGGGAGGGGGGAGGGGGTAGGTTGGAGAGTGACGGGAGGGAGGATAGAGCATTGGAAATGAGTGGACCGAGAGAGTGATGAGGGAGGTAGCGGCGAGGGAGGGGGGGGGGAGAGAACGCAGGAATGGAGGGAGTGGCGAGGCTGGAGGAGAGGATGAGGGATTGGAGAGTATGAGAAGGAGAGGGGAGGGGAGGGGGAGATGAGGGAAGGGATGGACGGATGAGAGGAGAAGGTTGGGGAGGACGGGGATTGGGTTGAGAGGGGAGGGGGGGGGGAGGAGGGGAGAGAGTGGGGGGATTGGGAGAGAGAAGGAGGAGCACCTTGAGGGAGGGGACGGATCAGGGAGAGTTGTTGAAGAGAAGGGAAGTAGAGGGGGGTGGAGATGAGAGGAAAGGGAGGTGGATGGTGAGATGGAAGGAAGTGGTGATCAGCAGGGGGGAGGAGAGGGGTGGGACGGAGAGAGGTGGGTGATTTGAGGATGCGGGAACGAGGATAGAAGGGAGAGAGGGAAGAGGGGTGGTGGGGAGGAGGGAAGGGGGGTGGATGAGAGAGACGAAGGGGCGGGGGGGGAGGACGGGAGAGAAGGGGAGGGTGGAGGGGAGGGAGAGGGGGATAAGGAGAGCGAGGAAGGGGGAGAGAGCTGCGAGGGGAGAGAGGAGAAGAGGCGGAGGAGGAGCGGGGAGAGAAGAGGAAGGGGGCCGGGAGGAGGAGGGAGGGAGATCGAGATTGGGCGGGATTTTTTTTGGAGGGGTGGGGTGGGACGGGAGAAGGATGATGTGTGTGGGAGGGGACAGGGGGTATGGGAGGAGAGGAGGGTAGGAGGAGAGAGGGGAGAGGGATGGTAGGGAGAGGGAGAGGGTAAGGAGAGATTTGTGAAGCGGATAGAGAGATGAAGAGGAAGAGGGGCGTGGGCGGGTGGCGGGGGCGGAGGGAGAGAGAGTAGATGGCATGGAGGGAGGGAGAGCCGGAATTGGGGAGATTGGGAGGTGGGGCGACGGGAGGGGAGTAAGTGGCGTGGGGGCGTGCGGGGGTGAAGGAGGTAGAGGTAGGGATGGGTGGCGCGGATAGAGAGAGGTGAGGTGAGACGCGGAGTGGGGAGTGAGAGAGGATCACGTAGAGCGGAGTGTGGGGTAAGGAGAGAATGGGGAGAAGAGGGGATGGAAAGGGGAGCAGGAGAAGACTGGGGAAGAGAGGGAGAGGTGAGTGGGGAGGGGGGGAGAGGGGGGGGGAAGGGGGGATGGGGACCGCTCTTGAGCGCGGGGACTCGATTCCACCATATTGGGTTGGATATGGGGGAGGAGAGAGGGAAGGGGGGGAGGGGGGGGAAAAAACGGGAGAGGGAGGAGGAAGAGAGGGGGGAGGAAGGGAGAGGGGGTACCTGAGGAAGAAGGGATGAAAGAGAGAGGGGTGAGGAGGGGGGGACGAGGAGGAGGAGCGAAAGGAAGGGAAGAGAGGGGATATGGAGGAAGGAGCACGTCACGAGGGGAGAGGGTGGAGAATACATGACGAGGGGGGAGAGGAGGGAGAGGTTGGGAGAGGGACGATGGATGGGGATTTGCGAGAGGTGGGGGGAGAGAGGGGGGCAGAGGAAGGGGGGGAGGAGGGGAGGGGGGAGGGAGAGGGAGGGGGGGAGGGAGAGGCGTAGGGGAAAGGGGAGTGACGGAGAGGAGGGAGGGGGGAGGAGGGGGAGGAGGGAGGAGGGGCGGGGCGGAGGGGAGGGAGAGGGGAGGAGAGGATGGGGAGAGGAGGAGGGAGGGGGGGGGAGAGGAGGGGGGAGGGATGGAGAGGGGGAGGGGAAGAGGAGGGAGGGGGGAGGAGGGGGAGGGGGGGGAGAGGGGGGGGAGAGGGGGGAAGAGGAAGACGGAGGGGAGGGGAGTGAGGGGGAGGGTGGGTGAGGAGGGAGAGGGGAGAGAGGGGAGGGGGAGGGAGAGAGAGGAGGAGAGAGGAGGGAGGGGAGAGAGGGGGGGGGGGAGGAGATAGGGGGGAGGGGTGGGGGGAGGGGAAAGAGGAGGGGGGAGAGGGAGGGGGGGGGAGGGGAGGGGGAGGAGGAGGGAGAGAGGATGAGGGGTGGGGAGAGAGGTGAGGGGGGGGGGAGAGGGAGGGGGGGGAGGAGGGGGAGGATGGAGAGAGAAGGGGGAGGGGGGGGAGGAGGAGGGATGGGAGGAGGGGAGGGGGGGGGAGGAAGAGGGGAGGGGGAGGGGATGAGGGAGGGGGAAGGGAACGATGGGGGGAGGGGATGGGGGGGGAGAGGGAGGGGGGGC
>JAIWJD010000350.1:0-10174 GCA_022818045.1 Neotoxoptera formosana | reverse complement strand
AAAAAAGAAAAAAAAAGAGAAACAAAAAAAGAAAAAAGAGACCCAAGAAAAAAGGAGAAAAGGGGGAAAAGAAAAAACGAAAAAAGAGAGGACAAAGAAAAGAGAAAGAAAACCCGAAAAAAGAAAGCAAAAAGAAAAAAAAACAGAAAAATAAAAAAAGAGAAAAAAAACGAAATAAAGCAAAAGAAGAAAAAGAGGGCAAAAAAAGAGGAAAAAAAGGAGGAGAGAAAAAAGGAAAAAAAAGAAGAAAAAGGGAAAAGAGAAGAAAACGAGAAGACAAAAACAGAAAAAGAGAAAAAACGAAAAAACCAGAAGAGAGAAAAACGGGCCAAAGGAAAAAAGAGAAGTAAAAACAAACGAAGGAAAGCAAAAGAAAGAAAAAGAACCAAAGAAGCAAAACAGGAAGAAAGAAGAAGAGAGAGAGAGAAAAAAGAAGAAAAGAAAGAAAGCAGAAGAAGAGAAAGAAAACAAGAGTAGAGAGTAAGAAAAGGAAAAGAGCAGAAAATAGAGCAACATAAACAAGAGAAGCAGCGAGAGCGCAAGAAGAAGAAGAGACAGAGAAGAGAACGAGAAAGAACAACAGAGAACACGAATAAGAGAAAAGAAGAAGAAGAGCAAGACAAAAAGCAGAAGAGGAGACGAACAAAAGAGTAGAAAAAAGAGAAAAGAAGAGAGAAGAGAAGAAAACGAAGAAGACAAGACGAAGAGAGAACGAAGACGAAAAAAGAGAGACAAAGAAGAGAAAGAAATAAAGAAACAAAGAAGAGAGAGAACAAGAGCAAAAGAGAAAAGAAAGAAAAAAGAAAGAGAAAAAAAAAGGAGGAAAAGGAAAAAGGTTAAAAAAAAAAAAAAAAGAAAAAGAAAGAAAAAAGGAGGAAAAAAAAAGAAAGGGAAAAAAGGGAAAAAAGGGAAAGGAAAGAAAAGAGAAAAAAAAAAAAAACGCAAAAAAAGGGGGCAAGGGAAAAAGAAAAAAGCGAAAAAAAGAGGAAAAAAAGAAAGAAAAAAAGAAAAAAAAAAAAGGAAGAAGAGAGCAAGAAAAGGGAAAAAAAAACAAGACAAGAAGAAAATAAAGAAAGGAAGAGAAAAGAGAGAAAAAGAAAGCGCAAGAAAAGACAAAGAGAAAAACAAAAAGAAACAAAGGAAGACAGAGAAGACGAAGCAAAGAAGCGAAAGAGTAGAGAAGAAAGAAAAAGCACAGAGAGAAAAGAAGAAAGAGAGAGAAAGAAGCGAAGAAGAAGAACAAAGAAGAAGTCGAAAGAGAAAACAACAAAGAAGAGAACGAGGAAAGAGAAAGAAGCAAGAAGTAAGACGGGTAGAAAACAGCGAGAAGGGAGAAGAAAGAAGAGAGAAAGATATAGGAGAAACCGCAGAAAGTGTAATGCAGTAGGAGAGAAGCAAGCAATAAGGAAAAGAGAAAAAGAGCAGCAAAGAGCGAAAAGAAAAGAGAGAAGTAAAGAAGGGAGAGAGAAGAAAAGAGAGAGCAGCAAAGGGAGAGAGGACCGAAAAGACCGCAACGTAGATCAAGAAGCGTCCGATGAGAGAGTAAGCACGCCACGCACAAGAAAAGAAGAGAAAGCTTAAAGGCGATAGAGGCGAGAGGAGAGATAGGAAAGCCAGGAAAGAAAGAAGCAAAAAACAAAGAACGCGACGAGAAAGACAGCGAGAAACCGAGGAAAGAAAAGACGCGAAGAAGACGCAGAAAAGACAGAAACAGAGGGAGAAAGAAGTAAGAAGAAAAAGTAAGCGAAGCAGAAGTGAGGAGAAGAAAAACAAAAAGGAAGAGAGCGAAAGAAACAAAGAGAAGACGAAAAGAAAAAAAGAGTCAGCTAGGCAAGGAAGAGAGGCCAAGAGCAAAGGAAAAACAGTACGAAGAGAAAAGAAGAGTTAAGAGAAGCGGAGAGAAAAGAAAGAAGAGAGAAGTAAGCTGGAAAAAGAAGAAGAGGAGCAAATAACGAGAGCAGAGAACGAAAGGACAAAGAGTTGAAGAGCCGAAGAAAAGAGAGCAAAAACGAGAAACGAAGGCAAAGAAGAGACAAGAACTCTCGACTCCTCGCAGAAACGAAGCGACAACACCGCAGAGGAGAAAACAGAAAACGAGTAGCGGGGAAGAAGTCGAAACGTACACAGAAGACCTCGCCCTGCAAAAAGAGGGGACAGAGGAGAAAGAGATAAGAAAAAAAAGTGAAGAAGAAAAGAAAGAGAGAGAGACGAAGAGAAAAAAGTTATGAGCGAAGAAAAAGAAAGCAGAACAAAGAGTGTAAAAGAAAGGAAGAAAGGAAGAAAGAGAGGAAAGAACGGAAAGCAGAAAGAAAGAAAGAAGGACAAGAGGGTGGGAAAGAAACGAAGAAGAGGAAGGAAGTAACCGAAAAGCGAAAAAGAGAAGAGAGAGAGAGAAAGTAAGAAGAGAAAGAAAAGAGGAAAGGAGAAAAAAAGAGAAGAGGAAAAGAAGCCTCTCGCGCTAGAGAGGAGAGAGTTAAGAGTAGGAAAAAAAGAACAGAAGAAGAGAAAAGAGTATGAGAGAGATAAAAGAGAGAGAGGTAAGAAACGAGAGCGCGAGAGAAGAAAGAAGAGAAAGAAACAAGGAAAGCGAAGAGTCAGAGAAGAAACGGAGTACGAAACGCAAAGAAAGGGCGAAAGGCGTTTAGAAGAAGAGTTGAGAAAAAAGAGAAGAAAAAATAAAGCACGAAAGAAGAGAAAGACAAGAAAAGAGACACTCGCTCGCCTAGACAGAAACCGAGAGACGCAGCTCACGAAAAGAGAGCAAAAAGAGGAGAGAGAAGAAAGAAGAAAGAGGAGCAAAAAAAGAGAGAGACGAAGAGACAGGAGAAGAAAAAGAGGTAGGAAAGAGAGGAAAAGAGAAGAAGAGAAGAAGATAAGAGTGGCCGGAAGATGCAAAGAACAGAGAAAATACATAAAGAAGGCAACGAAAAGGAGCATTAAAAGAAGGATAAGAGAAAGAGAATAGAATGGAGAGCAAGAAGAAGAGAAATAAAGAGAGAGTGAGTCAAAAGAAAGAGAAAAAGCGGATAGAGAGAAGCGAAGTAGAAGAGAAGTAAGAAGATAGAGAAGAAGTAGCAAAGAAGGAAGAGACAGAAATGAAGAGAGCTCTCTCTCCTCCACCTCCTCGCCCCACGCCAAGGGAGAGAGAGAGAAGAGAGAAAGAAAAGAAGATAAGAGGAGTAGGAAAGAGAGAAGAAGAAGAGAGAGAGAGAAGCAGAAGAAAAGAGAAAGTAAGGAAGAGAGGCGCGAGGAAAGAGAGAGAAAAGGAAGGAGGCCTCGCAAATGAAGTTACCAAAATCGAAGTAAGGAGAGACAAAGAAGAGACTCCTCACCGCACGCCACTCCACTCGAGGGAGTAAGGAAGAAGACGAGAAGAAAAGTAGAAGAGAGAAAAAAGTACCGAGAGAAAACAAGAAGAAAGAAAAGACAAGAAAAGAGAGAGAAAGAGAAAAGAGACGAGACAAAGCCTCGCGCCTACCACGGTAAACAGGTAAAGAAGAGCAAAAGAAAGCGTTCAAAACGAAGAGAAGGAGACAAGAGAAAAATAAAGAGGAGAGGAAAAAAAACGAAGAGCAAAAGAAGAAAGACGAAGAAGAAGCAAGCACGCCACACGAGGAAAAGATCGCGCAAGAGACAACGAAGACAAAGAAATAAAAGAACCCGGAGAGCAGAGAAGAGAGAAGCCCTCTGAGAACGCGAGCTAAGAGAAAACAAGGAGAGAGTAAAGAGAGAGAGGCAGAGCCTCGCTAAGAGAGAGCGCAAGCTCTCGCTCGCTCAAGCGGCCCGCCCCACGAAACGGCACAAGAGCCCGCTACCGTCAACGAAGAGAGTGAAAGAAGAAGAGAAAAAGATCAGAACGTGGAAGTAAAACGAAGAAGGAAATAAAAAAAAAGAAAATCAGCAAATGAAAGAAAAAAAAGGACAAACAGGAAGTAAGGCGACGAGAAGGAGCCAGATCCAGGAAGAGAGAGAGTTGACTGAGAAGAAGAAGAAGAAGAGCAGCGCCTATAAGAAACGCGAGCAAAAGCAATCCGAACAGCCGCTCCCAAGACCGTGAAGGAGAGAAAAAAAAAAAGAGAGGTTGAGGCCAAGATACGAAGACGAAAGGATTAAGAAGGCAGAGCCGAAGAGAAAAAAAAGAAGAAGAGGGAAAAAAAAGAGAAACGGTTAAGTGAAGATGAGGAGACACGAAGTGGAAGAGAGTATAAGAAGAAAAGAGAGAAAGACGAGCGGAAGAGAAGAGAAAAGGAGCTCGCAAAAAAAAATGAAGGCGAAAAGAGAAAGAAGAGAGCGAAGAGAGGGAGAAAGACCGAGAAAAGAAAACGAGAAGAGGAATAAAGCAAAAAGAGAAGAGAAAAGAGAGAAACAGATAGAGCTGAGGAACAAAGGAAGAATAGAGCGAAGTAAGGCAAACCCCTCTCTCGCGGGGAGCGAGAAAGAGAAGGAAAAAAAGGAGAGCGAGAAAAAGAAGAAGCGGAAAGAGAAAGTAAAGAGAGAAAACGGACAAGAGACTCCACGCCAAAAAGACAGAAGGGAAAGAACGAAAACAAAAGAGGAGAGAAGGAAAGAGAGAAAGGATACAGAGCACCGCCTAACAAAGAGCGAAGAGAAAGGAGAAAGAAAGGAGAAAGCAAGGGAAGAGAGTAAAGAGTTAAGAAGACGAACAAAGCAAGAGAGAGAGAGAAGAGCGAGAGAACGAGAAAGACTAGTCAAGTAAACTAGAGAGAGAAGATAAGCCCCAGCGACGGAGAAAGAGAGCAGGCAAAAGAAAGAGCGCGAAAGGAAAGAGAAAAAGAAGGTGGTAACGCAAAGAGCAGAAGAAGAAGAGAAAGAAAGAGCAGAGGGAAAGAGAAAAGAGAACAGAGCAAAGGACAAGATTGTGGGAGAAAAAAAAGAGAGCAGATACGCTCCCCGCAAACGCAGAAACGACAAAGAGCAGAAGGGAAGCGAGAAGTTCGTAAAAGCAAGAAGAGATGTAGCAAGAGCTCTCCTGCCGAACAGAGAAAAGCCGGAACGCTAGGAAAGCAAAGAAGAATAAAAAGAAAAAGGTACAAAGAAGATAAGAAAATGAGTGAAGATAAAAGAGACGAGCGGGGAGAAGTCGAAGAGCAGGGAGAAGGCAAAGGTAAGAAGAGCAACGAAAAGTAGAGAAAAGAAAAGAGAAAAAGAGGCAAAAGAAAAGAAAGCACAGCAGAGAAGGAGGACCAGAAAAAGAAAAAGAACAAAAAAATAGGCAAAAGTAAAAAGGAGATGGGGACGCACGCAGACGAGCGGAAAGTAGAGAGGTAAGTATCAGAAGTAAGCTAAAGGAAGAGAGAATCGAAAGAAGTACAAGGGCAAGAAAAGGAACAGGAAGAGCTGAAAACAATTAGGAGCCTACTCTCAGCAGAGGAGGCAGAAGAAGAGCAAAAAGAAAGAGACAGTGAAAGAAAGAAGAAAGATAAATAAGAGCCCGCACCAGCTCAGCCAAGAGAGAGGAGACGGAAAAAAGAGGAAGCAGAAAGAGCGCAGTAGAAGAAAAGAGCACAAAGACGACAAGACGCAGTAGGAGTAAAGAAAAAGCAGTTAAGGCAGAAGAAGCAACAGAGGTGCGAAGAAGAAACAAAAAAGAAGAAGTAAGAAGAAAAAGAGCAGGAGAGTCAGACAAATCTACCGCAGAAGAGAACGAGCGAAGAAACGAGGAGGAGCGCATGATAAGAAGAGATGAAAGTAATAGAGAGCGAAACGCGCTCTCAGCAAAGATAGAAGCAAGCGCGAGCACGAAAAAGGAAGGGGTAGAGAGAAAAAAAAGAAAAAAAAAAAGGAAACAGGAATAGAAGAAAAGGAGGGAGAAGTAAAAGGAGAGAAAGAAAAGAGGGCACTCGCGTACGGAAAGAAGAAGAACAGAGACAAAGAGAAAGTCAAAAAAGGAAAGAAACAAGATTGGAGAAGGCGACGACGAGCACGAGAGAAACGAAAGAGAGTAGAGAAAGGAAAAAGAGAAAAGAAGAGACAGACGCAGCAGTTCAAAGAAAGAAGTGGAAACAGACAAAAAAAACGCCAGGGTAAGACCAGAGTAAAAAAAGAGCCAACGAGAGAAGAAGAAGTAAGTCAAGAGGAAAAAAAAGCGAGAAGGAAGTAAGAGAACAACAAAAAAAGATGAGAAAGAAAGAGTGAGAAAGTAAGTGAGAAGAGAGAGGAAAATATAGAGAAACAGAAGCCACCAAGGCGAAATCGAGTAGCGAAGTAAAAGAAGGTAGAGGAGGAGAAGTAGACGACAGAAGGAGAAGAACCGTAGAACGAGAGAAGGAGAGGACAAGAAGCAAAAAGTAAAAAAGAAAGAAAGAAAGAAAAGCAAAAGAGAAAAGCAAGAAGAAGGAGGAGAAGTACATCACTCACGCCAGAGAAAGTAGAGAAGAGCACGAAAAAAAAGACAGAGAAAAAAAAAGACACGAAAGCCAGAGAAGAAACGGAAAAGAGAGAGTAGAGAAGAATAAGAGAGAGAGAGCGAGAAAAAGGAGAGAGAATAAAACGAAAAGTAGAAAGAGGAAGACACACAGAAAAGCGAGAAACTCCGCCGCAGAGAAAAGACAAAGAGCAAAAAGAGTAATGAGCGGAGAGCAAAGAAGAAAGTAGACAAAGCAGAAGCAAAAGGAGAGCAAAAGACGCCACGCCAGAGGAAGAGAGAACGGGAGTGAAAGTAGGAGGTACAAAAGAAGAAGACAAAGAGCAAAAAGAAAGACGTAGAAAGAAGTAGCTAACAGAGCCATACCTCCTCAGAGAAAAGAAGAAAAGAGAGAAGCAAGAGGAAAGAGAGCAGAGAGTAGAAAAGAAAGACCGAGTGAAGCTCGCTCAGAGTAAGAATGGAAAGCAAGAAAGAGAGATAGACAGACGAGAGAGCAAGGAAAAAGAGGAAAAAGAGGAGAAAAGAAGAAGAGAAAGAAAGAGAGAGAGCAAAGAAAGGGAAAAAAGTAGCACACGCCCAAAAAAAAGGAGAGAAAGAAAGTGAAGAGAAAGAAAGGGAGGAAAGAGAGGAAGAAAGAGTAGAAAAATGCGCTCGCAGAATAAGAAAGAGAGTAGGGGTAAAGAGAAGAGACGAAGAGAAGCGCAAAAAGAAGGAAGAGAGAGGATAGCGAAGAAAGAAAAAAGAGAAAAGAGAGAGAAAGGGCAGAAGAAAGAGAGAGAGCGAAAGAAGTGAAAAGTAAAGAAAAGAGAGAAGAGAAAAAGTAAGGACGCAGTAGAAGAGAGAAAGGAAAGAAAAGAGAAGAGTTCGCTGAAGAGAAAGCGAAAAAGAAAGCATGCGAAAAAGACTCACAGAGAAGCGAAAGCGGAAAAAGAGAGAGAGAGAGAAGGAGAAACCAGAAAGAGAAGGGAGACAAAAGAAAGAGCAAAGACAAGAAGAAAGAAAGAAGGAAAAGTAAGAGTGTAGGAGAAAGGTAACACTTAAGAAGAAGAAGATAAAAAAGACAAGAAGAAACGAAAGAGAGAGACCATAGGCTAGAGAGTTAGGCTCACCGCCTAGAAAGGAAGAGAGAAAGGAGAAGAAAGAGTAAGTCAGAAAGAGGCAGAAAAAAAGGAGTAAAAAAAAGTAGCTCGGAGAGAAGAAAAAAGAGAAGGAAGCCAGCCAACTCAAGAGAAAGGCGAAGAAAGAAAGAAGAGAAATAAGAAGCGCCCCCTCTCCCTCAGTGAAGGAGACAGAGTAGAAAGGCATAAAGTAGGAGAGAGAGAAGAGAAGAGAAAGCGAAAGAGAAGAAGAAAGAGCGATAAGAGCAAAGAGTCGCTCTCAGAAGAAAAAAAAGAGAGAAAAAGAAATAGCGAGAGTAGACAAGAAAAAAAAGAGCAACACAGAAAGCAGTACAAAATGAAGAAGAAAACGGAAAAGAAAGGTGAGAAGAAGAAAATAAGAGCAAAAGGAGAGAACACTCGCAAAAAGAAAAGACGACGAAGAAGAGAAAGAAGAGAAAGGCAAGCTACGAAAGCAACGAAGAAAAAAAGGAAAGTAGAAGAGAGAGAAAGGAGAGAAAAAGAGACAGAAGCGAGTAAAGCAAGCGAAGTAGCGAGGCAAGAGGGATGGAGCCGCAGAGAGAACGAGAGCATCAGTCACGCGCGAGCAGCTAAAGGGAGAGGAGAAAGAAAGCACAGAAGAGAGGAGAAGAGGGAAGAGAAGTCAGAAGCGGAACGAGAGCAACGAAGCCGAGAAAAGCGAGCAGGGACGGGGAAAAGCACTCAAAGAAGAGAGCATACGAAGGGCGAGCCGCGAGAAAAGAGAGAAGACTAGTAGGAGAGTGAGCGCGGGAGCAAGGAGCGCGAGGAAGAAAGCGAAAACGGGAGAACGGGAACAGCGCGACGCGACGGACAAGGACGAGGGAGAGAACGGCGCGAAGAAGAGTAGAGAAGAGAGAAGGGTCACGCGAGCACACACAAAGAGACGCATGACGAGAACGCAGAAGCTAGTACGCAGACGGAGGGTAAGAGGAGAACGAGCCGAGACAGCGCGAAAGAAAGCAGAAGGAGCGCCGAGGACGACGGACGCAGACCGCGAAGCAGAGAGTCAAAAGGAGGGCGAAGAGAGGGGAGGAAGCGGAGGAGAGAGGCAGAGGGAAGCGGCGGGAGGAGAGAGGGAGCGAGAGGGCGAGGAAGAGAGGCGACGAGGGGAGAGAGGAGCGAGGCGATGGGGCGCAGGCGAAGGGGGCAGGGAGAGAAGAGAGCGGGGAGGGGAGAGGAGAGGGGGAGAGGCGGGAAGAGGAGGCAGCAGCGAGCGGGGGGAAGGAGACGGGAGAGGGGAGAGAAGAGCTAGGAGAGAGGGTCAAGGAGAGGGAGAGAAGCGGGAGAGAGGAGGAGAAGAGGAGGAGAGCGACAGAGGGGAGGAGAGGAGGGTGGAGAGGGAGAGGGAGGGAGAGAGAGAGCGGAGGGGGGGAGGATAGAAGAGAAGAAGGAGGAGAGCGCGAGGGGAGAAGCGAGGAGGAGGAGGGAGGGAGGAGGAGGCGAGAGGAGAGAGGAGACCGGGGGAAGAAGCGGAGGGGCGAGGAGCGAGGGGAGAGAGAGAGGAGAGGGGGGAGCAGAGGAGGACGAGAGCGAGAGGGAGAGGGCGGAGAGGGAGGGAAGGAGGCAGAAGGGAGGGGAGAGCGGGGGAGGCGGGGGAGACGGAGAGGAAGAGACAGGGGAGGCAGAGGGAGGAGCGGGCGAGGACGGAGAGCGGGGGGGAGAGACAGGGAGAGGAGTGGGAGAGAGAGGAGAGGAGAGGGAGAGGCGAGACGAAGGCAGAGCGGCAGAGAAGGAGCAGAGAAAGAGAGGGGGGAGAGGAGGAGAGGAACGAGGAGACGGGGACGGAGGAGGGGGAGGAGGGGAGGGGGAGGAGAGCAGACGGAGGGAGGAGAGGGAGAGAGAGGGGGAGAAGAGGAGAAGGAGCAGGAGAGGGAAGGGAGGAGAAGGCAGGGAGAGGAGAGCGGAGGAGCGGAAGGAGAGAGCGGAAAGAAGCGAGGGAGAGGAGAAGCGAGAGGAGGGAGGAGAGGGAAAGAAGAGCGGAGAGGAGGCGACGAGGAGGGAGGCGCAGAGGAGAGCGAGAAGGCGAGAGGGGCGAGCAGCGCAGAGGGAGAGCGGGGAAGGGAAGAGAGGGAGAGAGGACCGGAAGGGAGCGAGAGGAGGACAGGGGACGAGGGGAGGGAGGGGGAGAGGAGGACGAGCAGGAGAGAGAGGAGAGGGGAGAGAGGAGGGAAGAGCGAAGGGAGAGGCGGAGCGAAGAGAGGAGGAGGCAGAGGAGCGGGAACGGAGGGGAGGAGAGGAGAGGGAGGAGAGAGGGAGAGGGAGAGGGAAGGCAGAGGGGACGAGCGGGAGGAGAGAAGGGAAGACGAGACAGAGGAGAGAGGAGGGGAGACGAGCGGGAGAGGAGGAGGAAAGGAGGGAGGCAAGAGAGAGCACGGGAGAGAGAGGGAGGGGGAGGACGAGCGAGAAGGAGAGAGGGCAGACAGAGGGAGGAAGAGGGGGAAGCGAGAGCAGAAGGGGAGGAGAGAGAAGGAGAGAGGACGCGGAGAGAGGAGAAGGGGCGAGAGAGAGGGAGAGACGAGAGAGGGAGAGAGAGGAGGAAAGGAGGAAGAGGAGGCGGGAAAAGAGCGGACGAGGAGCGAGAGGGAGGAGACGGGAAGCGGGCAGAGGACAGGAGAAGAGGTAAGGAAGAGAGAGGAGCGGAGAGCGAGAG
>JAIWJD010000349.1:0-10219 GCA_022818045.1 Neotoxoptera formosana | reverse complement strand
CCGCCGGCGGGGGCACAAACCGGGTGGGCCGTTGGCGCCCATGCGCGATGGCCGTCGCGCGAGGGGGTGGTGCACCGCGCAGGAGCGCCTGGTATGCATGGGCGGGCGCGCTTGATGTGGTGGCGATCCTGCGACCGTGAGGAAATGGGGGAAAATGTCGGGGGAACTCGAGGCGTTCCATGAGGGATGTCTCAGGGGTCCTTGATGGGCAGGGAATAAGCGCTCAAAATCTCCTGGCCATGGGGCCCTGGGGCGGATGAAAGTCCGGCGCCTGGTTCCCGGGGAATCCGGTTACCGCCATGCAACCCGGGTTGGTCGGCCCCCACGGGCTATTTGCGTCCATGCGCGGGCCCTGTTTCGGCCCCCCATTGCCCACGTCGACAGCCGCAGACCGGAGCTTTATGGGGGCCGGGGGCGCTCATCTTCGGCGTGGCCTGGGGTTCGCTTTTTCGAGCTGCCGGGCCATGCTGTTCCCTACGCGGGGGCGGGTTGATCGTGCTTGCAGGGGTTTCTTGTCCTGCCCTCCTATTCGCGAATTACCGCAGTTCCGAAATTTCAGCAGCATCATGGCCTACTTCTGCGTGATCGCATCGTGCTGGGGGTCGGGGAAATATAAGGCCCACCGCTTCTTGAGCGGCCTACCCATCGCGCCTCCGTGGCGGGCAGCAGGGCGGTTCGCCTCCTTGGCAAATCCAATACGCCCCAAGTCAGGGGTTGGCTTCTTTGGCTGCCTGATCGCCTGGGGCTTGAAGCTGGGAGCGGTTTTTTCATCTGGTGGGTGCCATTTGGGTCACCCCGTCCGTCATTGGTTTCCCGCGTGAACTCGTCTTCTTGTGGCTGGGCATTTTCGGGTGGGCTGATCGCCGCCGGGTTTTCAAGTGGTGAAAGGGGGACAAGGCGACAAGGCTGGCCACCATCGCCCACCGCCGGGCCATCAAGGCCGTATTCAGCAGGGGCCGCCGGGCTGCCGTGGCAGCAGCCCCTGCAACGCCAGGCTGCAGCGGAGCACGGCCGCCAGCTTCGCCGAGGAGCCAGGGGAACGGGAATAGTGCTAGCGGCAGGGCGGTAGGGCAAGATCACGGGCTCGAAGCCATAAAAGTTTGCGGATCGTTGCCGACCTGCAGACTAGATAAGTTGCTTGAGTGCAACTCGTCCCCGTTATTGGGGGAAATCGAATCGATTTGAACAACGGGATGGGCTCCACGCAGGATAATGCCTTGGTTGGGGATCGATACAACATTTCAAATTAAAAGGGCCCCTTTCGAAAAAGTAAAAACTTTGCGGTCTTGTCGCGACTAAAAATTTCGCGACACGCCCGATTGGGGGGTCGAGCCCCCCTGCGGGTGGGGAAACCCGGATCTGATCCGGATTCGCCGCAGCGAAAGGCGTGCCGGTTCGCAAAACCCCGTATATGGGCCAAAATTTTAGATAGTGCAACAGAAAGGCATAAACGCCATGGGGGGACAGAAAACCCGCATCCGGCTGAAGCGTATGACCACGGGTCATTGACTTTTTGGGCCCCGGAAGATCGTTGAGACGGCACGGCGCAGGCGAAACCCGTAGTCGGCCCATTGCCGTGCCAAACGGAGAAGAACGTGTACTGCGTTTTTCCGTTCGCCAACAATAAAAGGACACCCGTGAGCACTTCGAAATGCGCAGCACAAGCGTTGATCGACATCGTTGATCCGCCCCCCGAAGGCTGTTGTTTCGCTGATGCTCTCGACCTGCCCGCGATGTCAAAATCGAAAACAAGCTTTTTAAAGGGGGGGTGGCGAGAAAACTAGACCGCAACCCGTAATTTCAAAAGGGCCGTTGGGCACGAAGCTCGGCATGACCCCGGTTTGGATTTTGAACAACAACCTGATCCCTGCACCGTCGTGCAGGGGACAGAACGTTGTCACCAAGCCCTCAACGCTGACGCGATGGGTACCACCGCAGTTTTAGATCGGCTACGGCCAGATCGATCCTCGCAAGGTCCCAAGCCACGGCTGGTCATTCAGGCTGCAGGAGTCACCCCCCAGTCGCCCTTGGTAGAATGGCACCGCAGACCTGCCGATACACCCGGGCCCGGGAACTTTCCGGGAGCTTTTCCCAAACCGGCCAAAAGGTCGACCGTTGGCACCTCCAAGGGAAAGGGGCTTCGCCGGTGTGATGAAGCGCCACAATTCCTGGTGTTGGCGCATCGCACGGTGTCATAAAAACCCACCGAAAGCCAGGTTCCATCGGCGGCGATCGACCCCAGGCGCGTTTTCCGTGGACAGAAGAGGGCCCCGGTGCATGGGTGCTGAGCGTGTTACCACTCAAAACCCTGCCATTCACGCAAAAGACCTGAGAAAAACCCCTGCTGACAAGGGTGCCTTCCAGGCCCCCGCGGCCGCGTCTTCTCGACGCAACCCCGTGAAGGGAGCAAAAGAAAATGACAAAGGCATTTAAAAACTCGAACGCCTGCAGAGATCTTCGACGTACAGACCAAGTCCCGCGCTGCACCATTTCGTTGCACAGCTTGCGGGCCCCCCGCCAGGGTACCCACAAGCCCAAAGGACCGCTCCGAGGTAGGGGTGCAGGTCGCAAGCCGTTCAAGCAGAAGGGTACCGGCCGCGCCCGTCAGGGTTCGATCCGTGCACCTCACATGACCGGCGGTGGCATTGTCCACGGTCCAACCCCACGTGACTACTCGCAGCGTACCCCGAAGAAGATGAAGGCTGCTGCACTGCGCGGCGCTTTGTCTGATCCGCCGCTTCGGCCGCGTCCACGTGGTTAGAACTTGGGTTTCGGGGAAAAACCCCCTCGACCCAAGGAAGCTCTGGGGTACCTTGCGTTCGCTCACCGAGCGCAAGAACCTGCTTGTCGTCATCGATCGCGCCAACGATGTTGCAGCCCTTTCGGTTCGCAACCTCGACCTTGTGCACGTTCTGTACGTCGACCAGCTGAACACCTACGATGTTCTGGTTTCGGATGACGTAGTCTTCACCCAAAGGGTTTCCTTCGACGCCCTGGTCCCGAAGGGGGAAGCCAAGTGAGCATCAACTCCAAAGGTCCCACGACGTGGTCCACGCACCCTCGTATCGGAAAGAGCACGGTCTGATCGATCAAGGTCAGTACCCTTGAGGGGGCACCAAGCTCCAACAGACGGAAATCAAGTCCCGTTTTAAGCTATCTTCAAAGTCAAGGTTGCTCCGTAAAAACCCCTCAACCGAGCCGGTAAGCGCAAACGCACCCGTTCGGGGGGGGATCCCCGCAGAGCACCAAGCGCGCCACCATCACCCTGAAGGGGAAGGGTCGATTTACATCTTCGGCGGTGCTTTTCCCAAGCGGAGACCACTTTAACGAGGAATATAAATAATGGGAATTCGTAAGTACAAGCCGACTACCCCGGGCCTTCGCGGCTCGTCGGTAGCCGACTTCGCAGAAATCACCCGATCGACTCCGGAAAAGTCTCTGGTTCGTCCACTCACCAAGACTGGCGGCCGCAACAATCCGTAAGATCACCACCCACACAAAAGGGGGGGCGGACACAAGCGCGCTTCCCGTGTTATGACTTCCGTCTCACGATAAGGACGGCGTTCCGGCAAAGGTCGCCACATTAGTACGACCCGAACCGTCCCGCTCGTATCGCACTCCCCCACTACGGGGACGGCCCCAAAAGCGCTACATCATCGCACCGAACAACCTCAAGCAGGGTGACCAGTTGAGGCCGGCTCAAAGCCGACATCAAGCCCGGAACAACCTGCCCCTGCGTAACTCCCGTTGGTACCGGATCCACGCTGGGAGCTTCGCCCCGGTGGCGGCGCCAAAATGGCTCGTTCCGCGGGGGCCTCGATCCCGCTGGGAGCCCTGGGGGCCGTTCGCTCAGCTGCGTTTGCCTTCGGGCGAAAAACCGCAACGTTGATGTGCGCTGCCGCGCAACCATCGGCGAGGTCGCAACGCTGACAATCAACATCAATGGGGGGAAAAGGGGCCGCATGCGCTGGAAGGGGGTACGCCCAAACCCTTCGTGGTGTAGTCATGAACCGTTGTCACCCCCACGGGTGGTGAAGGTAAGACCTCCCCTGGTCGTCACCCGTCAAAACCCTAACGGTAAGCGTGAAGGACGCACCCGTCGTCCGAACAAGGAAAGCGACAAGCTCATTGTGCGTCGTCGCAAGACCGGCAAGAACAAGCGATAGGAGCCTGGAAACATGCCACGCAGCCTGAAGAAAGGCCCCTTCGTCGATCAGCACCTGTTCCTGAAGGTCGTTGCTGAAAACGAAAAGGGCACCAAGAACGTCATCAACGTGGTCCCGCCCTTCGATGATCATCCCGGCATCTGGGACACACCATCGCCGTACATGACGGTCGCAAGCACATTCCTGTGTTCGTCACCGAATCGATGGTTGGACACAAGCTCGGAGAGTTTGCCCCAACCCGTACGTTCCGTGGCCACGTAAAGGACGACAAGAAGGGCAAGCGCCGCTAGGCCCCGCAAGGGAACTAGTATCGCTTAGCACTTCTTCGATAGACGAGAGAAGGATAGCAATGGAAGCCAAGGCAATGGCGTCACATCCGCGTAACCCCTATAAGGCCCCGGGCGCGTCGTCAACCTTGTTCGGGTCTGCAGACCAACGAAGACGGCCATCTTGAAGTTTCCCCCACGGGCAGTTTCGGACCCGGTAACGGGTTGTCGCATCGGCAGGGGCAAACGCCCGTGCCGCCGCGGACCGGCAGGTAAAGATTCAATGAGGACGAGCTATTATCAGCAAAGCGTTTGTTGACGAAGGTCCCGACCATGAAACGGTTCCAGCCGCGTGCACAGGGTCGCGCATTCCAGATCAAGAAGCGCACCAGCCACGTGACTGTGGTTGTTTCAACCCAGAAGGGTGGGGAGAACTAAATGGGACAGAAGGTAAATCCGAACGGTTTCCGTCTCGGCATCACCACTGACCACATCTCGCACTGGTTTGCTGATTCCAGCAAGCCAGGCCAGCGTTACGCGGACTACGTAAAAGAAGACGTACAGATCCGTGCACTGCTGTCCAAGGGAATGGATCGCGCAGGCATCGCCCCGGTGGATCGAGGTACCCGTGACCGCGTACGTGGGATTCCACACGCACTCCAGGTATCGTTATGGGCCGCCGGGGTGCAGAAGCCGACCGTTTCCCGGGCGGCTGGAAAACCACCAAAAGAGGTTCACTGAACATCCTCGAGGTCAAAAACCCCTCCATGAGGCCCAGCTGGTCGCCCAGGGAAACGCCGAGCAGCTTGTTTCCCCCGCGTGGTTTTTCCCGCCGGCGTTTAAAACAATGCAGCGGAAAAGCCCCGGGGTGCCAAGGGCATCCGCGTTCAGTGCCCGTCGTCTTGGCGGTGCGAAATTCCCGAAAGGAGTTCTACCGCAAGGCCGGTGCCGCTGCACCCCTGCGTGCAAAACATCGACTTGGGCAAGTTCAAACCCAAAGCCCCCTTTCCCCGCATCGGCGTGAAGGTTTGGATCACAAGGGTGACGAAACCGCCAAAGGAATGGCGCACAGCGGGCTGCTGCGCTCCAGCTCGCGGTGGTCGCGGTGGCAACGATCGTCCCGTGGCGGCGAACCCCGTCGTGAACGCCCCGTAAGGGCGCTGCACCCCTGCTGGGAAAGGAGGGAGGGCTTAAATGCTTATCCCACGTCGAGTCAAGTTCCCTAAGCGCACCACCCCAAAGCTTCGGGGGCTGCCAAGGGCGGAAACCCCCGTTGCTTTCGGTGGTTCGGTATCCAGGCGTTGACCCCCCTTTCGTGACTAACCTCAGATCGAAGCCGCTCGTATCGCTATGACCCCTACATCAAGCGTGGCGGTAAGGTGTGGATTAACACTACCCAGACCGTCCGCTGACCCCAAAAACCTGCTGAAAAACCCTAGGGTTCCTAAGGGGTTCCCCAAGTGGGGGCGCCAAAAGTCAAGCCAGGACGAGTCATGTTTTTAACTCGGGGCGTCAGTGGAGGTAGCTAAAGAGGCATTGCGTCTTGCAATCCCCAAGCGCCAAGGGGAAAGGGACGCACGTGCGTCGTGAAGGTGGTGAATTTGGATGCTATCGGGTTTTAAGGCCTTTGCATTGGTCCCTGGGCGGCTTCGATAAAACCCCTCGTTTTAACGGGAAATTTAAGAAGGCCCAAGGGAGAACTGTTCAACCTGCGCTTTTCCCGTCGGCTACCCGGGCCCGCTGGGGAGCAACGCGAACCCGAAGGCTATAAGCGCGATACGCCCCCATTTACACGGCTGCGCGAGCGCGAGCTGGGCATTCGTCAGGGTGTCGTGTTTTCCCGGTTTAAGAAACCCAAAAAGGAATCCAAGTAATGAGCAGAAGGAGAAAGGGGTGGATAAAGCTACCGAGCGTAACGACCGCAAGACCCTCCCTGGTTACGTGGTTTCCGACAAGAGCAAAAACCATCGTCGTTGACGTTGAGGCCGTGTAAGCACGCCCTTTACGGCAAGGTTATGCGTCGCAACAAGAACGTCAAGGCTCACGATGAGAACAACGAAGCCGGCATCGGCGACTTGGTTGTCATCGCTGAGACCCGCCCGCTGTCTGCTGACAAGCGCTGGCGTCTCGTTGAGATCGTAGAGAAGGCTAAGTAAGCTTTCGATTCGATTTTACGGATCTCGTGATTGAAGAATGCCCCGAACACTTCGCAAGAAGAGTTCGGGGCATTCTGCATTGACCCTGTAGTTCGCGCAGACGACACTGGATTATGCAATCAATCCAGAAACTGCGCCCAGAAGGCGTCGTCCGGTCGCCAGCCTTCAGCCACGTAGCCATCGTTCCGCCGGGGGCCCGCACCGTCTACCTTGGGGGACAGAATGCGGTTTACGAGCATGGGCAACTGACGGGAAAGGGGATGCCCCGGGAAAACAAGACATGCGTTCGCAATGCAAAGGGAGGTTTTGGGAGCAACCAAGCGCGTTTGACGATGTAGTCCCAAAGGAAACGCCTTTTGGTGGACGGCGTAGATATCAATAGCTCTAGCGGGGTATCGGCCCCCAAATGGCTTTGATGAACCACCGTGGTGGCGCGGCCATTGTTCCCCGCTGGGGGTCCCCGGCGGTCTGGTTGAAATCAGCGCGGTTGCGGCGTTGGCCATTGATTAGGACACG
Source organism: Neotoxoptera formosana (assembly GCA_022818045.1). NCBI lineage: Eukaryota > Metazoa > Arthropoda > Insecta > Hemiptera > Aphididae > Neotoxoptera > Neotoxoptera formosana. The sequence goes on along the minus strand of JAIWJD010000349.1, from coordinate 3,115 downwards.
GATTGCCAAAACAGAGCCCGCGTTTCCCGCTGCTGCTTCGAAGTCGCTAGGGAGTAGCCCAGTACCTTTCGGGAAATCTGTCGACAGGTGGGGCCCGGTCGAAAAGCCGAGGCCACGGCCAGCGAAGCAAGTGAATTTGCGGATGCTCACGGGAAATGCAGGGCACTCTTTCAAGCGATAGCGCCGAATGACTGCCAAAGGGAAAGTCCCAAGTATTTCAGGGACAACGCTGCAGGGTGCGTACGTTGAGATCAAACTTTTGCGACGTGGTCAACACGCAAGGCGCGCTTTAGTCGATACATGATCCAAAAAATTTTTTGGCCGTTCGCCTGACTCGCTAATTGGGGCAGACGTGTTCCAGCCTAAAGATAATTGATGAGCACAGCCTGCTTCGAGTTTGCGTCGTCGCCCACTGATGTTGTCCAACAGGGCCTGTGAAGCGCCCTGCTCAATAGTTGCTTTTGGTCCAGCACTGCTGCGGGGGTTCTCTCGCCCAGGAACCAAATAGGGAGCTGCAGCGGGGGGGAGCAAGGGGGCTACCGCCCACTGGCCCGCGCAGATCCCTATGAATCACCCCGGCTTGGACCCCGCGACTGCACACCCTCAGGCTGCACTACAAAATTTATCAGCGGGAACGCAGGATCTGCTGGCGGGAAATTCGGCCGGCAGCAATATCCCAGCGCGAGACCAAACCAGCTGACGTGCTGCTGCAAATGTTCGGGAGGAAATGCCTGGAATCCGGCAGCCGGGCCGGAAAAAAAAACCCCTCGACCACATGAATATCACATGCAGCAGCACCTAAAATTTGTCGAAAATTTACAAGCCCAGCTTCCAAACTTCATGTCTTGAGACATGCAAAATACAACGAAATGGTGCAGGGTGTCCCCGGGAACTCACACCACCGCTGGGTTTCCAAGGGAAGTAACGTCACTAACCCCTTTCCCTCGCCGTGCCAAATGCGGCGAAGGCAGGGGAGTTCTACAAGGACTTTTTTGGAGCACGGACTTGTTCCCACCGATATGGGCGGGGTCGTTTTGTCCATGCCGAGATCGTTTTTGGGCCCAAGGGACACCTGCAAAGGGCGACCCCCAGTCCCGCGTAGGGGGTTTGGGGTGCCGCCACCGGCTGCCCCGAATGCTTGCTATTCGCTCGGGTTGATTGCAAGAGTGATCATGCGGGCAAGAGCTACAGAAGCGGGGCCCCTCGGTGGGGGAACCGTGCCCAAATTTTTGTTTCGGGTGACAGATTCGCCTCCAAATTGATCCTTAGGGAGTGGGGTGGTCCATATGAGCAGAGTTGAAGATCTGAGGAAAGGAAACGCCGACGGGTGGCAGCCGGGGCTGCGCACATGGGAAGCGGCCCAAATTTGGGCAGTCTTGCCAGGCCCTTGAACTAAGCTGAACCCATGACATTGAATCGCCCGAAACCAGTTCACAGGGCTGTGGCGTTTCCTGCCCCCTTCCCTGGGCTTTGGAATCCTGCCCCATATAACGTGGACAGCAGCCGCGGGTCCGGGGTCCAAGCTTCCAACCATGGATGTGTCGGGGTTGCCGGGCCCTATTGCTGGCCTCATTCAAGCGCCGGTGGCTGGGTTTTGGCAGTCGCTTGGGCTTGCGACCATCGGTGCGGTCCCCAACTTGGCTATGACAACCGGGGGTTGTTTCCATCGGATCAACCCCGGGGTTAACAGTTTTTTCCTTCAATGCGCCAAGGCTGGCGCTGATGCGGGCAAATTTTTCCCGAGCATCAAAATCGCCGACCCGATGACGGTGCTCGTAGAGACAAGCGAACCTCTTCACCAGAGATTGGTGCCCAAGGAGCATTGGATTACTTGCCCTACCGAAGGCACCGGTGCCTGCCGGGGAGAAATCATCGGTGAAATTCGCGTTATCCGGGGAGAGAACGATCAGGTTCGCTTGGGCCCCGGGCGACCAAATTTGGTACCGTTGCCCCCGTCGAATTTCTCTCCTCGCGGCCAGTCACGGTCGTTGGGGGTTCACATTTATCCCCGTTGCAGGGCGCGGGAGTGGCAGGGTGGGTGCTGGCTCTGCACAGTGGTCGCCGAGCAGGGAAGGGCGAACCAATGATCCTGGCAGGGGACTTTAACTCCACACGAGCCCCTCCAAGTTTTGAGAACTTGCCTCCAGCATGGGGGTTGAAAGATCGCTGTTTCCCATATCGACATGGGCCAAATGGGGGGGGGCTGCCCCCGATGATTGGGATAGACCCCTTTTAGCCCGCGGGCCTCGTTCCGTCAAGCAAGAGACAGCGAAGATCGATGGGTCGGATACCTGGGACTCATCGTGAAAATCGGTGCCCCCATTACAGGCCCCCCGCAGAGGGAAATTTCCCCGCAGGCATAGCCCATGACGGTGAATATCCGCGCGGAAAAGGAATCACAAAACTCTAGCCCGGGGTAAATGATTTCCCCCGACATTAGCAGCGTAGGGCGACAGGTCTTTTGGTCTTCGCGAACCGCGGTTGGGTATCGGGGGGAACCCCTTTACCTTTGCATTCAGGCGGGACGGCTGTCTTGGTACCGCGCGACAGCCTTGGCCCTTCGGTGGAGAGGGTTTTTTATCCATTGCGCCATGAACGGAGTCAGTATGGCCACTAACTTGGGCCTCCCCCCGGCCCTTGGGTTCTTTGGGTACCAACAAAATCCACCTTGGGAAAGCTGTGGCTGGGAAACTTCGAACTATCTGGAGTGAAAAGGTGTCGGTTGCCAGGGGAATGGTGGTTTCCCCCCCTCCCCTTTTCCTGAAACCCGTTCTAAGCCTTCACGGGTCCCGGTGAGATCCAGATGATGACACTTTTCCCCGGGGCCCAAACGCCACGGATTCGCAAAAAGCTCGTTGAAGGTTCGGGGAGCTCCCGCGCATTCGTTGCGGTTGCCTGTGCAGCTGGCAACTGGCAGCCGAGGGCGGCCGCAAAACCCAGGCCGTATGAGCCGAATGGTAGTCTTTCATGGTCACCGGTACGTCAGTGAAATCCGCCATCGAATGATTACACGGTTATTTAAAGCTTTCATTGCCCCTCCTCGGGACCGCATAAACTCCCCCCCAAATAACGGGGTCATGATTTTCGGGTTTAAGTTCGGACGGGAAACTGGCCC
>JAIWJD010000347.1:0-10274 GCA_022818045.1 Neotoxoptera formosana | reverse complement strand
ATTCCCATCCCATCCATCCCATATTACCAATTTCCATTTCCCATTCATTTCCCCATTACCCATTTTTTTCATCATATCCAATTATTCCATTGTTTTCATTTCATCCCCATTATATTTTCACATCCTATATTTCCCATATTCCCATTTTTTTTCCCATTTCCCATTTTTTTTATTTTTTAATTTATTTTTTTTTTTTTTCAGCGATTTCCCGCCATTTATCCATTCATTCATTCCGCATTATTCATTTTACCTAAGTTTTTATATGTTGTGCAATATTTTTATTTCCATCACATGCATTCAATTTTTTCCCATTACAATGATTTTTTATAATTGTTCCCATGTTTTCATTTCATGTTCATTGTCCATTTATCATTCATTTTGTTTCCCCATCCAGTCCATTTCATATTATTTCCCATTTTTTTTTCCCCATTTTTTTGTTGTTTTTCCAGATCAATTCCCATTTCCACCATCCATTCCCATCAATTTCATTTTCCATTTTTCCATTTTATTTGTTTTCAGGTAGTTCCCAATTAGTTTATTATTTTTTCATTCATATTTTTTTTTTTGTTTCCCCCATCCATTGCATATTTTGTTCCATTAACCACCCCATATTTCCATTTTCAATTCCCCCCATCAATTCCCCAATTCAAATCCATTGTTTTTTTTGTTTTTTCATCCATTCGCCATGATATTTTTTAATTTTTTCCCATCATTTTCCATCCCAATCCCAGTTTTTCCATCATCCATTTCCATCCATATGTATTTTCCATGCTATCCATTTATCCATACCACAGTCCATCACATTTTTATTTTTTTGTCATTTGTCATTCCATTGCCATACATATTCATTCATAATTCATATTGTTTTCATCATCATTTTTTCCAAGATATTCACATTTGTTTTTTTTATTCCAATTGTTTTTTTTCATTTAATTTTCCATTTTTTCCATTAATTTCCCCATTCGATTGTTTTTTTTATCTCCCGATATTTTTTATCGCAATTTTCCATTTTTTCACCCCATCCCCCAATCATTGCCATTTCCATATTTTTCAAATATAAGTGGAATTTCCATCCATTTTTCCATCATATCCAATTTTACCATTGTTCATTTTTTTTTTTATTCCCATATATGATTTCAATTTTTTTTATTTCATATTTCAAATATTCATTCATTCATGTTCATTTGCATTTCAGTCATTGCCCATTTTGCATTCCATCAATGTTTTTTTTTTTTAATTCTTTATTTTGTCATTTCCATATTTTTATATTTCCCCATAAATTTTATTTGTGTTTATTTTCCATGGCATTTTTCCATCATTTTCAGTTTCATTCCACATTTTCATTAGCCCCATATTTCATTGTATTTATATTTTTTTTTTTATTTTTTTTATTCCATATTTTTATTAGTTTATTTCATTGTTATCATCATTTTTTTAATTATATATCATCCATTTCCTTTATTTTTTTTTCATTACTATTTATTATTCATCATTTAAAGTTTTCATTTCATTTCATTATTATTTTATCCATCCCATTTGGCATTTGATATAATTAATCATATTGTTATTTTTTTATTATTATTTCATGTATCTTATTTATATAATTTTATTTTCCATAATTTTTTGTTTATATTTCCGTGTGTTTGATGTTTTTGCCATTTTCATTCGATTATTACCCACCAACCCCCATTTAGTTGTTTTTTCCAATTATGTCCCATACATTTCCATTGTTTTTTCATGATTCATTCAGCATGTTTCCAGTTTTCATTATGCCCCAGTCAATTTTTTTCCCATCCGCCAATGTTTTTTTTTTCCCATTTTTTTATTATTCATTATATGCCATTTCCAATTCTTTTTTTACCATATTCATTATTTTTTTTTATTGTCATTTTGCATTTCCATATTTTTTTTATTTTTTACTTATTGTTTCCCATTTGTCAGATCATATTTTACTTTTCAGGTGTTTATTTTGTGTGGTTCATTATGTTCCCCCATTTATGCATTACCATGTATTTTTTACATTCATTTTACATAGTCATTTTCAAGTTTTTTTTTCCCATCTTTCTTTTATTCCATTTTATTGTTGTTTTCATATTCTTTCCATTCATGTCCCATTTCTGTCCATCAATTTCCATGCATTTCATTTTTCCAATTTTTTTTAATATTTTCCATCTATTTTATCATCACTTTTTATTTAGATATCATTTGCCCACTTTTTTTCCCCATTTTTCAGTTTATCCCCATTTTCATTCTTTTTCATCATTTTTATCATTTTCCATTAGTGTGCATAATTTTTTTTATTTTGTCCATCTATATGGATTTTTTTAAATTTTCATTTGTTTCCATTTTTTTTTCCATTCCATTGTATGTCTATCCATTTATTTTTTATTTTCATCCCCAGCATTTACAATTCATTATATTGTTCCTATTTTTCATCCCCATATTTTTCATCCCCAGCAATTTTATATGTTATTCATTTTCAGATTTTATTTTTTTATGCATTTTTTCCCCATTTTATTTTTGTTTTCAATTCATCATCATTATTTTTTTTTTTTACATTTATTTCATTTTTTTTCAATTATTTTTTCTATATGCATTTAATTTTATTTTTTAATCACATACATATTATTTTAAAGATTCATTTTTTTTTTATTATTCTCCATAATATTTTTTTTAATTTCATTGATTAGTTTTTATTAAACCCATTTCACTTCATTCATTCCTATCTTTTTTCATATTTTATTACACATTCATTATATTTTTTTTTATTCAATGATTTTACATATCCATTTTTTTTATTTTTTCATTTTCAGTCATTTATGCATTTTTTTTTTTAATCATTTTTTTTGTTCCAATATCATCCATATCCATTCCATGTATTTTTATTCGATTTTATTTTTATACAACCATAATTCGTTCATATATAATTATTATATCAATCTTATTTTATCATTTTTTTTTCATTCATTTCAGTTATTTTCATTTATTATCATTTTATTTGCATTTTTACCCGATTTTTTTTACATTATTTTTTTATCAAATCATTTCCATATTATCATTTATTTATTTTATATCCGATTTTCATAATGTATATATTTCCATTGTTTCCGATTTTTCTTTTATCTATTCCATTTTTCATTCCATATTCATTATCATCCCTTTTTTTTACCCATGTCACTTCATCATCCAATGATGCATTCACTTAGTTCTTCATCCCATTCATTCATTTTTTTCAAATTTTTGTATTCCAATCATTTACATTACCCATTCACCAATCATTCCATTTTTTTGCATATGTATCATCCATTATATTATTTTATCCATATTTTTTTTATTTTCCCCAGTGTTCATATTTTTATATATTTTTTTTATCATTCATTTCTCATTATTTTTAGTATTATTTTTCATTTCCTCATCATATCTTTATTTTTATATTCATTCAATCATTTATTGTATTTTTTATCTTTTATATATTCATATTGTATTTATGGTCTTCATTTTTAGGTTAATCCTCAGTATTCTATTGTTTTTACGCCATTCATTTAGTTATTTTTGGTATTATATGACATTCTTTATTATTGGATATATGATTACCCATATACCATCCATTTATTTTTTTATACCCATCATTTTCGCATTTTCATCCATATCCCGAAGTCCCCCATGTTTTTTTAATCATAATTTGATTGTTTATTTATTTTATTTTATATATTACCTTTTTTTCCATATGTATTATTTCTCATTTCCCATTTGTTCATCCCATATATATTACATATAATATACATTTTCATTATTCATACCCATTTTCCATATTTGCTCCACCCATAATTCCCCATTTCCATTCACATTTTTATCCCCATCCATGACATACGCCCACCACCACGTCCCATCATCCATTTTTTCATTCCATTTACCATTTTTCATATTTTTATTAATTTGCATGTCCATTTTCCCACTTTTCATTACATTATTCATTTGTTCCTTTTATTCACCATCCATCCATATTTTTATATTCATTTTTTCGATTTGAATTTATTTGTTCCATTCGATTCCATTCATTTCAATTATTATCATTATTTCATATATCCATCATTTTCCCATTTTGTCATTTCATTCATATCTCATCATTTCCATTTATTTGTTTTTTCTACCAGTCAATTCCATATTATTTACATATTTGAAATATCATTTTTTTCATATTTCATCCCATCTTTATCAGTTATGTCATCATACCCATTTTTGTTTTTTTTTTTCCCATTTTTTTTCATATTTTTTAATTGATTTCCATTTCATCAAATACATTCAATTCATTTTTTATTTTTCCCTATTGGTATGAAATTTCCAATCATCAATCATTATTATGTATATTGATCATCCCATCCCTGTTTTGCATTATGAGTTATTCCCATGCATCAATTTCATTTTGCATTTTATTTCTGTTATTATCATTCCATCCATTTTTTCATTTTTTTCCATTATGCCAATTCCATCATTTTCATTTTTGCATTTCATTTATCATTGGCCATCCCATTTATTTTTCATCCATATCATTGTCATTTCAATAAAATTTCCATTTATCCCGATTACCATTTTTTTTTCACACTTATTTTTATCCATTTTATCATTTGCCATCATTATTTCTTATCAATTCCGATTTATCTTTTTATTTTAGTATTTGTCATTCATTGTATCATCATTTATATTTATATGCCCATCATTTTTTTTCCATTCCATTTTTTTTTCCCATTGTCATTTCATTTATATTTATTCATTTTTCATTTACCATCATATTATTTCATATTTTCAATCCATGTTCTTTTATATCATGAATTTTCATTCCCATTTATTTTTCCATCTATTTTTTCATTATCTCGATTTTGATCATTCCATTTATTTCCATTTATATATTCATCATTTTAATTTATCATTTCATTTTTATTACCATTCCATTTCATCATTATTTTTCATTTTTTTATTTTTTATTTATTGTTGTTTCATCCATCCATTTCATTTATTCATTGTTTCTCATTTTCCCCCATTCATATATGACCGATGTTTTTTTCATTCATCTATTTTCCCCATTTATTGAGTCATTATTTCATTGCATTATGTATATCCATTTCCATGCATTCCATCATTAATATTTATTGTTAGTTCATTTTCCTTTTTTATATTTATTTCATTCATTTCCGATTTTTTTCATTCATCATTTATCCATTATCCATTTTATATTATCCAGTGTTTATTTTTTCAGATATATCAGATCATATTTTTGTCATTTTATTTTCTATTCCATTTGTGTTCATTGTTCGCAATCATAGTTAATTTTTCATTTCCATATATTCACCATCGATTTCCATTTTTTCTTCATTTTTAATCATCATTATCATTAGCCAATCATTATGTTATTTGCATTTTATGTTTTCATATCATATGTTCATCATGCATTTATCCATTCTATATTATTATTGTCATATATTTTTTTTTCATTATGTATTATATTTCATTCATTACATTCATTTTCATTGTATCCCATCATTTATTTTTTATTTTACATTCCATCATTTACAGTATTATTTTTTTCATTGTATTTTTTTATCCATTCCCATATTCATTTCATTTTCCAATTTATTGAAAGTGTAGTTACAAATGTTATGGTTTCATTTTTACATATTTTCCCGATATTCATGTTTCCATTCATTTTCCATCATATCTATTTTTTTTATTTTATTTCATTCCCTTCCATTTATCATCATTTTTTTTTCAATCCCATTTGTTTGATTGTTTATTTGTTCATATCATTTCCAATTTCTATTCCATGTTCATAACATTATTTCATCCATTATTATATTTCATTTTATTTATTCCAATATTACATTTTCCTATTTTTTCAATTCATTTATATTTTATCATACCCATTTCATTTATTCATATTATTCATTCCTTTTTAATCATTTACCACATTCATTATTATTTTTTATTATCCATTTTTTTTATATCCGAATGTTTATTTCATCATTTTTTTGCATTTTCCAATCCATCATCATCCATTTGCATTTTTATTATTTTATTCTGCATCATTATTCAATATTCCAACCATATCCCATCATTTTTTTGTTTTTGATCACATTCTTATTTTCCATCATCAATCATATATTATTCATTTTTTCTATTTTCCCGATACATTTTTTATTTTCATTTATTTTATTTCATATCATGAAAAAATTTTTTCATTTTCTAATTCATTTTCCATTCATCATGTTATATATCCATATCACGTTTTTATCTTTCATTTTTATCATTAACATTTATTTTTATTCATTTATATTCTATTATCTCCATCCCATCCATATTTTTTATTCATCAATTCATTTCCCCATGTCATTATATTTTAATTTTCATCATTTTCTCCATCATTATTCATTTTTTTCCCCATTCCATCAATCCATATCATTGTTTTTATATTTTGGAGTTGATTTTATTTTAGATAGGAATTTTACATTTATTTCTCCAGTTAATTTTTTATCATGCCAACCATTTGATTTTTATTACATTTGTTCAAGTCATTTCATATCAGTATGATTCATCCATATTCCATTATCATTATCATCAATTCATTTTTTTTTATTGATTTTGTTTATTCATTATTGCCATCATTTCCTCATACATTTTTTCACATCATTCATTTTTCATCATTATTTAATTATCCATCCATCATTTCATTTATCATTATCTCCACCATTATGCATCATCATTTTCAATCATTCATCATTCATTTATCATCCATATATATTTTTCATTTCTAACCCATATTTCATCATTTTATATTTTTATTAGTTCCAGTACCATTTATCATTTTTATATTTCATATATATATCTGTCATTTTCATATTATCATTTCATATCTTACCATTTATTCATCCATTCATTTTCATTTTTCAGTTATTTTATGTGTTTGCAACATTTTTGATTTCATATTTTTATCCATCCATATTTTTATTCCATTATTTTTTCATTATTTTTTGCTATCATTTTATATTCAATTTACATTCCATGTCATTTGATTCAATAACTATTTCATTATATCTGCATTCCCATCTCTCCGATTAGTTTCATATTTTTTCAATCCATTTTTATATCTATATTAAATCATTTATCATATTATCCCATCCATTTTCATTTGTCCCCCATACATTTGTGTCCATATTTTCCATTTTTTTTTCATCATTTTCATTACATTTATCCATATTTTCCCATGTTCATAGTTTATTTGCCCATTCCTCAATTTTTCATGATTTCATAGCGATATCAGTATTCACCATATCATATTATCATATCATATATTGTTTATTTTGTTACAAGTTTTGTTCTTCATATTATTTCATTTTGATCCATTTCCAATCATTTAATTTTTTTTGTTTCTTCATAATATTCATTTTTTCCATCCTTTTTTTCATGTTTGTCATTTTCCCATTTTTTCGCATCATATTTAATTTTTCCATTGTTTTCCCCATTTATTTCCATTTTTTTCCATTTGTTTTTTTTTTATTTCATATATTGATATATTATTTGTATCTTTTAATTATTTTTAATGTTTTCCATTCCATTATTTTGATTTTTTATAATTCATATTTCATTTTTTTTTCATTTCATTTATTACCATATTTATCACTTCATTTATCCAATCCCATCATTTTATGTCCATTAGTCTTATTATTTTTTTTTTGTGTGTCATCCCATTAAGTATTTTATCATCATCTATAATTCATTTCCATGTTTTAATTATATTTTTTGCATCATAGTCATTGATGTCATTTTTTTCATTTTTTTTTTTTTTTATTCATCATTTCCCATTATTTGTCCATAATTTTTTTCCCCTGCATTTATGTTGCATTTGTATTTTTTTTTATATATGTATTTTTTTCATATTATAGTCCATTTCCATTTTCCATTCATGCATTGATTTATATTGCCCATCCATTATTCCATCATTTTTATTGTCCATTATTCCATTTTATGTCCATTAACATATTACATCACATTTTTTTTTTTTTGCCACATGTGTATCATCATCATTGCGCCATTCAATATATTTCATTATTATGTATTCCATTCATGTTATTTGCATCATTTTGCCATACGATTAATGTTTCAATAATTATCCATCATCCATCATCTCATATCCATCATAATTCTCATTTTTTCCATATTATTATTATTATTTTTTTCCATTGGCACATTTATATTATTTCCATGTTTTATTTTATATTATTGTGCTTCATATCATTCGATTAATCCATCCACCATGTCTTGCATTCAGTCATCATTTTTTTTTTATGTTTTCATTTTTATCATTATTCATCATACACATTACATATTTTATGATTTTTTTTCATATTCATTTTCATTTATTTTCATTTGTCATTCCCATTTTTATTCATTTATATTCATTTCATTTTTTAATATGTAAATGATGAGTTGTTGCTGGTTATATATGTTTTTTTTTTTAATCATCATTCCATTTTATTATGTATTTTGTTTTAATTTTCAATATTTCATTTTTTCATATTTCCATCATTCCATTATTATATATCATCATTATCCATATTTTCCATTTTATCCATATTCATTTCATGCATATTTCATTAATTTTACAATATTAATCCATTTCATTTACGCATTTTATCCATTTATTCTTAGCCCATCATCCATGGATTTATTCATTTTTTTTTTATATCCATTTTTATCCATTCCATTCATCTTTCATTCAGTTTTATATTTTATTTATATGCAATTTCATTTCATTTTCATTTATTCATCATTCATATTCCATCATCCCATTGTGTTTTTTCATCCATGTTTTTTTTTTCATTTCATATTTCATCATATTTTTCATCCATTTTTTTATTATTATATTCCCATTTTTTTCATTTTATTTATTATATCATCAAGTTTTTTTATTTTCCTTCCATTTTTTGTCGTTATTTAATTCATTATTATTATTCCATTTCTTTTTTATATTTATTTATATTTAATTTTTATTCCCATTTATCCCATTCATATTATTTTTTTTCATTTTTCAATTTCATTTTCATGATATCATCAATTATTTGTTATTTTATCATTCATATTTTATCATTATCCATTATTAATGCATGTGCATTCCATCACATCCCCACATTTTCCCATAGTATAGTCAATCTTTCATAATTTTTATGTTTTTTGTTATCATCATTTTTTTCATCCATTCAATTATTTGTTCTATTTTATTCATATCATTTTCGATTTTATTTTATTTTATATTAATATTTACATTTATTCATTTCCCCATCCATACATTTTTATTTTTTTTTTACCAGTCTCATTTATTTTTTTGTTCCCCATTTTTTTTCCATTTGGTTCAGAATTTATTTTATTTTTTAAAAGTTTTTCATTTGTTTGTTTGATTTTTTTTTTATATATTTTATTGTGGTGGTCATTTTTATGTCATATTATCCATTTAAATTTTATCATATTCTCATATTATAATTTAGCCAGCGCATTCATCATCATATCCATTCATCGATATTTATTTTATCGATTTTTCTTATATTGATTCATCATTTTGTAATTATTTATTCATTTTTTTTCATATTATATCATTATTTTCCATTCCATATTATTATATATATTTTTTCATTTTTTTTTTTTTTTTTTTATTTTTTTTTTTTCATTTTTTTTTTTTAATTTTTTTTTTTTTTTTTTTTTTATTTTTTTAAATTTTATCATTTTGGGTTTTTTTTTATTAATTTTTTTCAATTTTATTTTTTTTTTTTATTATTTTTTTTTTTTTTATTTTCCATAATTTTTTTTTTTTTTTTTTTATATTTTTTTTTTTTTTTTTTTTTTTTTTTTTTTTTTTTTTTTTTTTTTTTTTTTTTTTTTTTTTTTTTTTTTTATTTTTTTTTTTTTTTAATTTATTTTTTTTTTTTTATTTTCCCCTTTTTTTATTTTTATTTTTTCATTTTATTTTTATTTTTTTTCCCCCTTTTTTTTTTTTTATTATAATTTTTTATTTTTTTTTTTAATCTTTTTCAATTTTTTTTTTGTTTTTTATTTTTTTTTTTTTTTATTTTTCATTTTTTTTTTTTTTTTGTTTTCTTTTTTTTTTTTTTTTTTTCCCCAAATTTTTTTTATTTTAAATTTTTTATTTTTTTTATATTTTTTTTTTTTTTTTTTTCATTTTTTTCATTTTTTGGGTTTTTCATTTTATTTTTTGATTTTTTTAATTTTCA
>JAIWJD010000345.1:0-10354 GCA_022818045.1 Neotoxoptera formosana | reverse complement strand
GGGAAAAAGTTTAAGAAAATAGTAAAAATAGAAGAAAAAAGAAATTTTTTAAGATAAAAAAAAAAAGATTTTAAAAGTAAAAAAGATTATTGAAGATAGTTTTTAAAAAAAAGAAAAGTAAAAAAGAATTTTTAAAAGAAATAGGGTTTTAAAATTTAAATTATAAAATAAAAGAGTTTTAAAATAGAAAAATTAATAAGAGTTAGAAGAAAAAGAAGAATAAGGAAGATATTAGATAAAGAAGATAGGATAGAGATAATAGAAAAATTAGATAATAGAAGATTTAGATAAGAAAGAAAAAGTTTAAGATTGAATAGAAGAAGATTTAAGAGAAAGAAAGAGAAAGTAGAAGAAATTAAATATAGAAAAAAGAAGAAGAAAAGAATTTTATGAAAGTAAATTAGAAGTATTAAAGAAAGAAGAGTAAAGAAAGAAATAGGAAGAAAAAAAAAGAATAGAGAATAATAGTAGAAGAGAAAATAGATAAAGATTAGAAAAAAGAATTAGAAAAGATATGGGAAAAGGAGAAGAAAGTTAAAAAGTAGAAAAAATTAAGAAAGATAATTATTAAAAATAGAAAGTTAGAAGAGTAAGGGAAGAAAATAAGATAGTATTATAGAAAAAGAAAGAGGAGAAAAGGAAAGAAAAGAATTTTAATAGTAAGAAATAAGGTAAGGGTAAAATAATATTATAAAGAGAATAGAAGATAAGAAATAGAATAAAAATTAAGTTTTAAATAAAAAAAAGAGAAATAATTTAGGTTTAAAATAGTAGAAATAGTTAAGAATGGGAAGAAGATAAAGAAATAGAAGAGAGAATTAAAAGGGTTTTAAAAGAAAATGAGATAAAGTTATAGAAAATATAGAAAGAGAAGAAGTTTTAGATTAGAAAGATAGAAAAGAAATAGGTTAGATAAAGGATTTTTAAAATTAAGATAGAAGAAGAAGATTAGAAAGAATTTAGAATAGAAGAAAAAATAAGTAAGAAGAGATAGGGGGGGGGGGGGAATTTAGAGAGAGAATAAGAAAATAGAATAAAAGATAGATTAGAAATTAGATAGAAGAAGAGAAGAAGAAAATTTGAAAATAAGTAAGAATAGAATTAATAAAAGAGATAAAAGGAAAAAGAAAAATAAGAGTAGAAAGAAGAAAAGAGAATAGAAGAGAAAAGAAACAGATTTAGTTTAGTAGAGAGAAAGAGTTTTAGATTTTAGAATAGAAGAGATGAAGAAGATAGAAATCTGATAGATAGTATGAAGTTTAGAGAAAATAGAAGACTTAAGATAGATTCTTTAGAAGTTATTTTTAGAAAGAAGAAGATAGAAGAATTTTGATTATTCTATTAAGTAGAAAGGAATAGATGATTTAGATAGGAAAGAACCCCCCCCCCCCCCCAAGGATTAGATAGAATTAGAATTTTTATAGATAGAAAAGATAAGAAAGAAGATAGGAAGATAGAATAGAATTAGTTTTCTAGGAGTAAGATGTAGTAAGATTAGAAACATTTTTAAGATAGGGGGGGGGGAGATTAGAAGAGAAGAAGTGAATTAGAGGAAAGACAGAAGATAGCTTAGAAGAATTTTTTAGTTTTACGACAGATAGACATAAGAAGTAAGAAGACTTATTATAGAGATTTTAGAAGAACTTTTAGAGAGAAGAAAAGAATTTTATATTATGATTTTTAGAAAGAAGATTTATAAGAGAATAGATAGTTAGAGAAAGTTTGAGAAAGAAGAATTAGACAGAGAATAGAAATTAGAAGATTTGATAGATAGATAGATGTTTTTTAGATTTAAGGAAATTTATAGAACCCCCCCCCCCCCCCCCCCCCCCTTTAGAGATTTTAGAAGAAGTTAGAAATAAGAAGTAGAAATTAGAAGAGAAATAGAATAGAAAGATAGATAGAATAGAAGATAGATAGTTAGAAAGAAAGATAGTAGTTATCTTTGATTAGAAGAAATTAAGATTTAGATCTAGAATTTTGTTAGACTAGAGAAGTTAGAAGAAACTAGGTTTTTAGATAGAGAGAAGAAGAAAGAGATCAGAAGTTAGTAGAATAGAAGAATAGGAAAGGAATTTATAGAAAGATAGATGAAGAATTTAGAAGATATTATAGATAGAGGAAATTTAGTAAGTAGAAGATTAGAAAGATTTTTTAGAGAAAGAGAGATAGAAGATAGAAGTAGAAGAAGAATAGAAATAGAAAGATAGAAAGAAATTAGAAATTTTTAGATCAGTAGATAGAAAAATTTTATTAGAAAAGTAGAAGATTAAGAAGACTTAGTTAGGAATTTAAGTTAGATTATTTTTTAGTTATTAGATTTTTAGATAGATTTTAGAAAGAATTTTTAGAAAGAACTAGAGTAGATAATAGAGAATAGATTAGATAGGATAGAAGACGAGTTTTAGAATTAGAAATCAATTAGAGAGAGGAATATAGAAGAGAATGAAAGATAGATAGAAGAAGAAGAAAGAAATTATAGAAGAAAGGGAAAGTATGAGAATATTTGAGCGTTAGAAGAGAAGATGAAGTATTAGAAAGAATAGATTTAGAGATTAGATTTAGAATAGGATAGAAATAGAATTAAGAAGATAGATTCTTAGAAGAAGATAGAAAGAAAAGAAGAATAGAATAGAATAGAAGAAGAAGATTAGAATAGAAGGGATAGAAAGAAAGAGGAATAAGAAAATTTATTAGAATGTTAGATAGATAGATAGAGATTAGAAGAGAATGAAACCTTGCTAAGATAAGAAAAGAAAAGAAGATAGTACGAATCGAAATAGATAGAAGTTAGATTTAGATAGATAGAAAGAATAGAAGAAAGATGAAGATATAGTAGTAGAAGTAGATAAGAGCAGTTGAAGAAGAAGATATTATAGATATAGGCTTTTTAGAAAGATAGATAAAGAAGAGATAGAAAGTATAGAGAAGAAATTAGATTAGTTAGAAAGATAGAAAGTTTATATGAAGGTTTAGAACTAGAATTAGATTTAGAAGTTTAGATTAGTAGAAGAAGATAGAAGAGAAATTAGAATAGATTAGAAAGACTATAGTATAGATATTTTCTAGAATAGAAAGAAAGAAGAAGGAAGTAGAAGTATATTAATAGAAATTAAGAGTAGTAATCTAGATTTTAGAAGGGTAATTTAGTAAGAAGAAGTTAGACTTTGAGAGTAGATAGAATAGAAAGAAGAAAAGAAAGAAGTAGAACGAAGATGAAGTTAGAAGATTTTCTAAGATAGAAGAAAGTTAGAGAAGATATAAGTAGAAAGTTTTAAATAGATCTAGATAGAAAAGTAGTTTAAGATAGAAAGAAGAAGATATGAAGGAATTTTTAGAAAGAACTAGTTATTAGTATGTTATAGAAGCCAGAGAGATAGAGAACGAAGAATAGAATTAGTGATTAGAGTAGAGATAGGTTAGAAAAGGATAGAGATTTAGGAATTTAGAAGAAATAGTGTAAAGAATAGGATAGAAATTAAAGAGATTTAGTTAGAATTTTAGATTATGATGAGATAGAAAAAGGTTAGGTAGTAAGTTTAGAATTCTAAGTTAGAAGGATATAGATAAGAGAAGAAAGAATAGAAGAGAAGATAGATAGAATTAGAGAAGAAAGAGATAGATAGAAAGATAGTTAGAAAGAAAGAAAAAGAAGAACCTAGATAAAGATTTAGAATAGTAGCAGAATTTTAGATTAGAAGATTTATATAGTAGAAAAGAGAATATAGATGATTTAGATTAGATAGAAGTAGAAAAGAGAATTAGAAAGAAGTTAGAAGATAGACTAGATAGAAAGAATTAGAATTCTTTAGAACGTAAGATTTTTAGAAAGAAGTAGTTAGGGTAGAAAGATAGAATATAGAGAAAGTTAGAGAATTTAAAATTAGAATGTTTTTAGAAGATAGAAAAGATAGACTTGAAAGAGAGGATAGAAATTTTAGATAGTTTAGTTTATTAGATAGAGAAAGATTAGTTAGGATAGATTTTAGTAGAGATAATTAGATTTTTATTAGTTAGAAGATTTAGAAAAGAAAGATTTAGAAAAAGAAAGTTAGAGATTAGTAGAATTGGATAAAGATTTGATTTAGTAGTAAGATTAGAAAAGATAGGAAGAAAGTATTTAGATATTAGCCCAGAATTAGTAGAAAGGTAGAAGAAAGAAGAATTTTTTCTTTTTAGATTGAGAAATTAGAAGAAAGTAGAAAAGAATAAGAAAGTAGTAGATTTAGAAAGGAAGAAGAATTTAGTTTTAAGATAGAAAGATAGAAATTTAAGATTAGGAAATTAGAATTATAGAAGAAAAGGATTTTTTAGAATAGAAGAAGTAGAAATTAGATTAAGAAATAATTAAGAAGAAGAAAGTAGAAAGAAGATTAAGTTTATAGAAGAAAGATAGAAAGATAGATAGATAGAAGAAATTAGAAATGATAGAATAGAAGATTGAGATAGAAGATAGAAGAGAAAGAAATTAGAATAGATGAGAAAAGAAAGAAGTTAAGGATTTTAGATTTATATATATAGTAGATAAAGTTATAGAAGAGTTAAGAAGAATTTAGAATAGAAAGAAGATATTTAGAAGATTTAGATCAGTTAAGGTAGAGAAAAGAAAAGAAATAGTTAGTAGATTGTTGAAGACGGTTTTAGATTGAACTAGAGTTTTTGATAGAGAGAATTAGAAGATTTAGATGATAGAAATTAGAAGAAGAAGTTTAGATATAGAAGAAGACTAGATTTTAGATAGACTTAGAATAGAAAGACTTTAGATTAGAAGATAGTTAAGAAAATTTTAGAAGAAGAGGGACTAGATAGAAGAAAAGAAATAGATTAGTAGAAAAAGTTGTTCAGAAAGAAAGAAGAGAAAAGTACAGTAGTTTTAGATAGATAGATATGTTCCTAGTCTTAGTAGCTAGAAAGATACGGAGAAAAGTATTTTTTTTTTCGAATGAGATTAGAAGAGGTGGATTTTAGAGATTAGAAGGATTAGAATTAGAAAGTTTAGAAGATAGAAATAGCAGAGAAAGAGTAGAATAGAATAGTAGAATTTAGAAGATTTTGAAGTTAGAAGAGTTAGAACGATAGTTTAGGAAGATAGAGTTTAGAAAGAAGAAATTAGAAATAGATAGGAAAATGAAAGTAGAATAAGATATTTATTGAACTTTTTAGAAAGAAAGAAAGAATAGAGGAGAGATAGATAGAGAGAATAGAAGAATAGAATTTTAGATTAGTTTTATTTAGATTATTAGAGAGTAGATTTTAGTAGATAGAGAACTAGTAGGTTCTATAGATAGATAAAGAACTAGATTTTAGATTTTAGGAAGAAGGTTTTTTAGATTTAGATAGATAGTAAAGTATTTAGTTTTAAGGAACTAAAGAAGATATGGATTAGATTGATAGATTTAAGAAAGATTTAGATATTAGTTTTAGATAGAAAAGATTAGCTTAGTTAGATAGATAGAATTATCAGATTAGAATAGTTTAGATAGAATAAGAAGATTATAATTAGATTAGAATAAGAGATAGATTGAAGAGAAAGAAGTAGTTTTAGAGACAGACCTTTAGCTTTAGAAGAACAGATAGTTGAGTAGATAGGAATATAGTTTAGAAACTAGAAGAAGGATAGAATTTAGAATTTAGTAGAAAGAAGAAAGATGAGAAGAGCAGAAAGATTTAGAAGAGAAAGAAAGATTAGACAGAAGAAAGAATTAAGAGAATAGGTTTTCTTAGATTTTTGAGAAGTTAGTTAAGAATAGACTAAGATTATTTGATAGATTAGAATATAGAAAGAGGGAAAATAAGATAGAATTCTAGAAAGAATAAAGAAATAGAAAGAAAGAAAAGTTATAGAGAAAAGTAGAAGTTAGAATAGATTAGAATAAGAAAGTAAGATGTAGAATAAGTTTATAAAAGAAGATTTTTTTTAGGAACAAATTAGAAAGATTTTTAGAAATAGATTAGATAGATAGATAGAGAAGAATAGAAATAGATTTAGAATAGAAGATTTTTTTTAGAAATAAGTGTTTATAAGAATTTCTAGATTAGAAAGATAGAATAGATCTAGATAGATTAGAAAGAGAATAGACAGATTAGAAATCTTTAGATTGATAGATTTAGTAGAAGAGAGAAGGATTTAGAAGATAAAGTTTAGAAAGATAGTTTTTTTTTTTAGATTAGGAAGAAGGAAAGTCTAGATAGAAGAAAGATTCTCTTAGAAGAATTTAGATAGAAAGAAAATAGATTTAGAGAAAATGTAGATTAGAAGAATTGTAGTAGTATCAAGAATTTTTAGAATGTTTTAGAAGAATTCAGAGTATATAGAGAAGATAGGAAGATTTTAGAGAAGATTTATTAGGAAGAATTAGAATAGATAGTTTAGATTAGATATTTATGATAGTTTTTAAGATTAGAATATGAAGAAAGATAGAAGAAGATAAAATAGAAAGATAGATAGATAGTAGAGTGATTTTAGTTAGAACTTAGAGATTGATTTATTTAGAAGAAGAAATAGAAAGATAGTAGAAAGTAGAAATAAGAAGATAGTTTTAGTAAAAGAAGAATTTTTTTAGATCTAGAGAAAGAAAAAAAAAGAGAAAAAAAAAAAAAAAAAAAAAAAAAAATAAAAAAAATTAAGATAGATAGAGAAAGCAGTTAAGATTTAGAACTAGAGATAGAAATTAGCTAGTAGAAAGTTTTAGAGAAAAGTTGTTATGAGAATAAGATAGTTAGTTAGAAGATTAAGGTATAGAAGTTAGAAGAGAATTTTTAGATCAGAATAGTGAAGAATTTTTAAGAAGAAGTAGTTTAGTAGAGAAGATAGAGAAACTAGAAAGATTAGAATATTTTTAGGGTAGGAAGAAATTAAGAATGGAATGAAATTATGATGAAAGCTTAGTTTAGTAGAAGAATAAGAATAGATAGATTAGAAGACATAGAAAAGATTTTTATTTATTTTTTTAAAGTATATTTCTAATTAGAAAGAAAGTATATTAGACAGAAATAGGATTTAGAAGTCAAGAGAAAAAGAAATTTTAGGATTGAAGACAAGGAATAGAATTAGAAAGACTAGAATAGTGTAGAAGAAATTTAGAGATGATTAGATAGAATTTAGTAGAAGATATAGATAGAAAGAAACAAAGTATTTAGAAATTTTTAGAGAAGAATAGAGATAGTATGAAAGAAGATAGTTAGAAAAGAATTAGATAGATTAGTGAGGAAATTTAGATTAGATGATGTTAGATTTATAGACTAGACATGAAGATAGAGTAGCTAGAGAATTAATTAGAATAGATTTAGTGAAAGTAATAAGTCAGATAGTGATAAGAATAGATAGATAGAAGAATAGTAGAGTAGAAGAGTTTAGAAAGATAGAAGAAAGGAAACTTTTTAGATAGAAAGAAGAGAACTAAGATTGAGAAGATATAGAGAAGATAATTTAAGAAAGTATTAGAGGAAAGAAATTAGAATAGATAGAAGAAAGATATATTAGAAGATAGAAAGTAGAAGAGTCAAGAACGATAGAAGATAGAAAGAAGAATAGATACTAGAGGAAGAGACGATTTCTTTCAGAATTAGAAAGAAGTAGAGACATTTTTTTAGTTTAGATAGAAGAAGATTTTTAGAAAGAAGATAGGTTATAGAAAGGAAAAGAATAGAAGATTTAGATAGATATTAGAAAGATTGAAAGAAGATGAAGAGAAAGAAGAGATAAGTTTAGAAGAAGTAAGAATTTAGAGATAGAAGATTTTAGTTTTAGTGTAGTTTAAGTAGAAGTTAGAAGAAGAAGGTATAGAATAGATTAGAAGATAAGAAGATTAGACATTTAGAATTAGGAATAGAGGTTGAAAGTTAGGAAAGATAGTAGAAGAGAAAGAAAGAGTAGATTAGAGAAGAACGAGATCAGAATAGTTAGTAGTAAGATTTTTTTAGACTAGATAGAAG
This sequence comes from Neotoxoptera formosana, assembly GCA_022818045.1. NCBI lineage: Eukaryota > Metazoa > Arthropoda > Insecta > Hemiptera > Aphididae > Neotoxoptera > Neotoxoptera formosana. The sequence continues at coordinate 2,419 of JAIWJD010000345.1, read as the reverse complement.
TTTAGTTGGTTTTCGATTTAGAGTAGATTAGATTTAAAAGATATAGGCTTAAGAAAGACCTTATTAGATTTATAGTGTTAGACTTTTTAGAAGGGATAGATAGAAGATTAGAAGATAGAAACTTGAAAGTTAGAATATTAGAGAGTCTTTTTAGAGATAGATTAGAATTAGGAGATTAGACGACTTAGAGGAATTTAGTTTCGCTGATTAGATGATAGAGGTAGAATTTAGAGAATATAGAATGAAGAGTAGAAAGAAAATATTAGGAAAAATAGAGGATTAGAAAAAGAAGAAGAAGATAGAAAGATTTAGTAGAATTAGAAATAGAAGAAAGTTTATTTTTTAGATTTAGACTTAGAAGGAATAGAAGTAGGGAGAAGAAGAGAAACTAGATAGAGAAAATTAAGAGATTACAAAGAGATAGAATTATTTTAGAAAAGTTTTTTGATATAGATTTTAGATAAGAGATAAGCAAAGAGTAGAAGATCAGAAAGTTAGTAGATAGAAAGTTTAGATAGAAAGAATTTAAGGTAGAAGAAGAAGATAGGATTTAGAAGTTTTTAGAAAAGATAGATGAAATAGAGAATTAGTTTCTTAGAAGAAGATTTTAGATAGAAGAGAAGAGAATTTAGATAAGTATAGAAAGAAAGTTAGATATAGAAGTAAGATTGAAGAAGAAGATTAGATCAAGAGAAATCTAGAATGTAGAAATAGAATAGAAGTAGAAAAGAAATTTTAGATAGTTTAGATAGTTAATTTAGAAGAAGAATAGAAGCAAAGAATAGGATTAGAGAAGTAGAGATAGATAGATTTAGGTAAGGAAGAACTAGAAGAAGAAAGAGGTAGATTTAGGACTAGAAGGATAGGAAGATATTTTAGAAAAGATAGAGAGAAGCTTAGAAGTATAGTATAGATAAGAATCGAATTAGAGATTTAGATAATTAGAAGCTAGAATTAGAAAGAAAGAGATTTTAGAACAGAAAGAAGAAGATAGAAGTGATTCTTGAATTTAGGAAAGAGTAGAAAGAAGATTAAGAAAGAATAGAAGAAGATAGAGAAGTTTGAGAATAGAAGAAAGATTAGATAGATAGATTAGAAAGAATAGAATATAAGATAGATAAGAAAGTAGATAGAGATAGAAGAAGAAAGAGAAGATTTAGTTTAGAAAGTTTTTAGAAGAAGTTAAAGAAGAAGATAGATAGAAATTTGAAGAAGAAGAAGAAGAAGAGAATAGATAGAATAGAAGATAGATAGTATAGAAGAAGTAAAGTAGAATTAGAAGTTTGAAGAACAGATGAGAAAGAAGTATAGGATAAGAAGAAGATTTAGAGTAGAGAATAGAGTATAGAAGAAGAAAAAGAAAGAGATAGAAGTTAGAAGAGAATAGAGAGATAGGAGATAGAAGAAAGTAGAAGATAGAAGAAAGAAGATAGATTTAGTAATAGAAAAGAAGAGATAGATATAGAGATTTTAGAAGAAGAATATTATAGAAAGAAGAAGAAAGATAGAATAAGAGTAGAAGATAGATAGAAGAAATAGAGAAGATTTAGAAGAAGATAGTATAGTGATAAAGAAAGAAGAATTAGATAAGAGAGAAAAGTAGAGAAGAAGTGATTAGAATAAATAGGAGAAGATGATTCAGAAAATAGAAGAAAGATGAGAATAGTAGATTAGAAGAAGAAGAAGATAGAAGATAGAAAGAAAGTTTTAGAAGATTAGAAAAGAAGGAAGAATTAGATAGAAGATAATAGAGAGAATAGAAGTAGTAGAAGAGTTAAAGATGATTAAGTAGAGTAGAGAGAATAGTAGATTTAAGAAGAAGAGTTAGAAGATAAGAAGATAAGATTAAGAAGAAGTTAGAATGAATAGAAAGAAGATTAGAATAAAATAGAAGAAGAAGAAATTAGAAAAGTTAGAAATATAGATAGAAGCAGATATAGATAGAGATTAAAAATAGAAGAAGGAAAGAAGAAATGATTTTAGAAGAAATAGAGAGATAGAATTAAAGAAGAAAGAAGAAGATAAGAAGAAGATTTAAGGAAGAAAAAAGTTATTTTAGAAGAATAAGATAGAAGATTAGAAGAAGAAAAAAGAAGGGAGATTAGATAGATAGATTTTAGAAAAGAGTAGAAAGAAGATAGTAGTAGATTTATGAAAAAGAATAGAGAAGAATAGAAAGATAGTAGGAAAAAGAAGAAGAGAAGAGAATAAAGGAAGTTAGAGAAAGAAAAAAGATATAAAGTTTTAAAAATTTTAGTTAATAGAAGAAAAAAAAGAGAAAAAGTGGGAAAGAAAAGAGAAGAAGAAGAGGAAAAAGAAATAAAATTTTAAAAGTTAGTTTGATTAGTTAGAAGAAAGAAGAATTTTAGAAAAGAAGAAAAAGGAAAAGGAAGAAAAATTTTGGAAAAAGAAAAAAAAA
>JAIWJD010000344.1:0-10367 GCA_022818045.1 Neotoxoptera formosana | reverse complement strand
TAACATATCATAACTTAAACTCCTGTCCAAGAAATTCGATTTTTACGTATCAAAAAACTCAGAAAAATATTCTGCTTGGGGTTAAAGACTAAAAGTGTATGTTGTAATTTCAAAAATGTAAAAATTAAAAAATAAAAAAATGTACAACATATTTCCACAAACGTAAATACTTTTGTGAACTAATGTAGTGTTCTATTAAAAGTTAAACGCATCATCTGTATATCGGAACTACGACTACGCGTATACACGGCATTATCGGTGATACGCGTTATTCGTACGTTCTAAATATCGACCTACGCGGTCGTGTAATTGTGTCGAAGTGCAGGCAGTTTATAGGTATATACAGCCTGTACGAGTCTTCCGAGGTCTATACTTTACTATCTTGCCTTCAATAAGACAATTGCGCACATTATTATTGAATTTCCTAATCGGCTTCGTAGTTATTTTCGTCGGATAATAAAATCGGTAACGACCCACGCTATATAAATGGTTATATAACACTGCGCCGGTCACGTTATTTTGGTTTGTGGGTTTTCTGGCGGTTATATATTACTTATATATATATATTATAATGCGGAGTCTGACAATATTTAAATATTATGCTACTTCTATGATTTACTTGCATACACATGGGTATCTTAGTTGCGCTCCTTAGGTCCTCGGTACTTGGCACGGTGTTTTATTATAATATTAATTGATGTATATTTAAGACCTATCTATAAAAAATATTACATATTATTATTTGTACAAATCGTAGTAGGATATAACAGTATTTTCTAGAAACCTGATCCTGCTGGCTGATCCCTCTGCTCGCGCGCCTGATCCTGACCCCGGTGCCCGCGCGCCACCGCTGATCCCGGCCGCCGCGTCGGCTGCATCCTTTTGGCTGATTCCTGTATGCTCTCATTGCGCGCCCGATGAAAATAGGTAAAAATTTTTTTTCACCGGACTGGTATTCGAACCGGACCCATGCTGGTCATATATATATCACTGTACCCCTGCGCCACGTCACATATACTTTTATGTAAGAACTTGCCTATTTAAAGGATTACGTTATCATAATCTCATGCTGTATATTGTGTTATCAATCCCCGAACGTTATCACTCCCGCTCGAACACAGTGTATATCAGTAATCCATAGTCTATGTTATCACTTACTTTCATCTAATATTGTTCTTCCCTTTAAAATATACCCCAACAGTGTATATCATATCCCCTAATTGTGATAAAAATACCAGCGAATGTATTTTTATTAATGTTACTTTAAAATGTACCCTATTTACCGATCCGTTATCATACTCTCATGTTTATATTTTCGGATCGTGTTATCAAGTTGTAATTAAATATATCACGAACGTGTTATCCTCTAATGGAAAATTATTTCATGTTATCATATGTTGGAAGTGTATGATACATAATGTTTATATTTTTGCTTCACCATTTAAATTTCAAAAGCTTTCATGCTGTATATGCTCAGAACTATTACACGGAGAGATAACCTTATCAGACAATCGCAAGGATAGCAAAGTAAGCATATTTTTAAACCCACTATACAGATTTATTAGATTATACTATATTCTAATTTTTTTTCATGTTTAATTATCACTATAAAACTCTTGCATTATCAAAAGCAATATCTAATATAAAGTGTAGAACTAGTGTATTTAGTTCAATGAATTATTTTTTAAGTACCTAATTAGAAATAATTCTATTCTTTTTCAGGATCAAATTATTGTTATCCAACAACAACCAACCATAACCAAGCGAGAAATTCAAGATTTTTTTTAAACCGTGAAAACATATACGATTATGATGGTAAATATATGATTGATAATTTAGATAAATATACTATAATATCATATACTTACTTATATTAATTTATAAAAAATAAAACATTTCATGTAAGAATATAACTTTATCGATGATATTTTATTAACAAAAAATATTGTTTTATACCTATCAAATTTTTTCAAAATGTCTTAAAACAAGCGTTAAGAATGTTTGTAAAATTGTTGAATAATTCTGATAAATGTAATAATATCAATTCATTATTAAATTCATTGAAAATATTTCCATGCAATTATTGTCATAACGTTATTAAAAACATACACAATTAATTTAAATTAATTATATATATTTTTTAAGTATGACATAGATCTTTTGATAATATCTTTGACCATTCCCTTCATCCTAATAATACATCTGAAATCTTATTTTTCTATGAAAAAACATATAACCATTAAATATAATACCAATAAACCATTAAATAGGCATACTATTATCTTTAAAGATCCTAACTAAACTATTACAAACGGCAGCGTCTATACATGTTATATTACTATTGTTTCATGCTACACAAATAACGTTGTGTATTATTACTATACCTGAGATTCTATATATATTTGTTTTGATTTTATACCTATTTTATATATATATACATGTATGTAGATCTCGAGTTGAACCTCCTCATTTTAATAATGTATATTTTAAAAATCGTATTTTCTATATGATAACCCTTCACTATCATTTTTTTTTAAATTCTTAAATTTTCTTCCGTAAAATTTTTCACTAAAAAACGTTTATATTATAACACAATTTATCTTTTCACCATTTTTTATATCTATATATTAAAATCTTTTATAGAATTTCAAGCTATAACACGCATTTAAAAAATGTTTACCAAAACAAAAGTAAAATTGTTTGTTTTTTTTCAGTTCAATCTCACTATGGTCTTAAGCGTACACATCCTGTGGAAATTCGAACGACGCTGATAAATGCTAAAAATACACGCATGAACATTGTCAATACTTGTGGTTTTGTTATGCCAGGACCTCGCTTTTCAAATAAAATCAATTGGTTATTAATGAAACATACAGATACTTTGACCAAGCTACAATCGTTCCTGAAAAGTCAAAAGAGGACTTAACAATTACTCAAACGCTATCCACCTACACCCAATTCACATATAACCTAACATTGGCCGTACCTACCCCTAGCCCCCTGGTCCCGCCATTTGCCCGAACCCCGGAGCCATTTCACGACTCAGCAAGGAAATTTTCATGGACAAGCTATCGCAGCCCACCATCATATAGCTTTTGCTCATCTTCTGTCCCCGAGGAAGACGTCTATACTTCGAAAGGACGTGGATTTATTTACATCTAAGATGGCTTGTTGTTGGGATATATAATATTAACTTGGTGGTCGCATAATATTCCGTTACCACATGATATCAAAAATAAAAAAGCAATTATCAATCCCCAACCTCAGACCAACATTGTTTAAGTGGGCACTTCTGCAAAATACGTTTTGGTAATGCAAAAATCAAGTACGCCGAAACCATTCTAAGCGCTCCCGAAGATACTACGAATTTTTCCGATTTAACGTTCCCACACACACTGCCGGACATAAATCCTATTTGAACCACTAAATACCCAGAACGTATCTGTTTAATCGTATCCGGTTATACAAACCCAAAAAGAGTGAAAACAAACATATACTATTTATCACTCAAACTGGATGCAGAATAAACACAGCTATTTTCGATTCATACTATTACCAACGGATAAAAGCCACTACACATATATATTAAATTTCTCACGACTTATCCGTACACAAAAAACCGGACATAAGGAGAGCGTCGTATTTTGCAAACGTTGCTTCACATCATTTGACAGTCAGCCCCGGAAAAAAACGCTATGCGGACAAGCAGCACTAGGACAACACAAAATAATTTGAGGAACCACACCAAACCTTTCCTACCTAGATGCCTGCGCCGCGTACAATATTAGATGTTCGATGGCTGGACCAAAACCAACGACCACCGCTTAGTTATCTAAGCGATTTCGAGAATGCTTGTTAAATGTACCAGAACAAACGGCAAAAAAAACAACGCTTTTCAAAAAACATGAACCGAATGACGCTACGGGTTTGTCGGTAAAAGGCTACCGAAAACGTTCCGATTGATCTGCTGAAAGTTCAATGTACACACAAGAACCGATTATTTTCCGACGGTTAATGAGTCCTGTCAAGACGTAGCCAACAAGATTCGTGAAAGACGTTACAGCTATCGCAGAAAGAGTTCAAGATTTGCTTCAACAAAATAAACCCTTCCTAATGACACGGAAGAGCAAAAACAGGCACCTATGATGCCCTACATTGCCCCTTTGTGTACATGTCATTTTTGAATCAACAACCATAATGTGTAGAAAACAAAAACAAAACAATCACTGTCAACTTATCAGGCAAATTCAGGCAAACATTGTGTAATAACTGCAACCTCAAGCTTAAACACCGCAATTCATACCCTGCTTTCTACACCAATTTTATAATTATGGAGCTCATTTCACGTACCGAGGTTGGGTTACGATTCAAAAACTATTTCGGTTACAACCAACTAGTGCAGGAAAAATTCCTTTCAAAAACCCGTGACCAACAAACTTTACAATCAGATTCTTAGACTCATGCCGTTTTATGGCATCGAAAATCTAATCAATCACTTGCAGACAAATTCAATAAACGGGTTCCGACAGTTCAGAAAGCCCGCTAACAAACTTTTTTACGAAGATATGAGCTCGTACTCGTAAGGTGTATACCCTTACGCTATACTGAGATAGTTGGACACGCTGAAAGAAACGAATATACGAAAATCACACGATTTTTATAGCACACTACCCGATTCAAATATCGGACGATAATGACCCACCCCACGCACAGACTGTTTGGACTACATTTTACATGCCAACAATCTCGGCGCAATATAGATACCTTTATCTCAAAATCGTGTTCTATTATTAGCGATGTATGTGAAACAACTTCCGAGACATGTGTATTTCAACAACACAATTTAATACCAGTTTACTATTATCCGCCGCTCCAGGATTCTGTTTCGACAGCATGTTAAAATACACTAACGTCAAACTAGCGTTACTCTCTCTGATTTGACATGCTCTTCTTTTTTGGAAAAATCCATTCGTGGAGGACCTCCCCCCCAGCTCGCATGAGTATGCCAAAAGTAATCATGAAAAAACCAGATTATGAACGCGAACAGCCTAAAAACGTGGATCGTTTATTCACGACTGCAACAATTGTACGGGTGGCAATGTCACAGTATATGCGTACGGTGACATTTCAAATGGGTTGAAACTAAATTAGCGGACAGGCTGTTTAAACACCTACCTCAGATGTATGTAGAGTGTTAAGAGGTCGCCATATCTTCCCTCACAAATTACATAAACTAACACACGACCTCCCATTTTTACGAGAATCACATTTTCCTGGCTCAAGAGTCTAAAAACTTATGGCGTTCACTTCATTTCAAAAAAAAATTATATCATCCATTACCCGTAACTACCCCGAAGTCTATCTAATGGATTAATGTCAGATAAGTAACAGAGTCTAGAGTTCAGACCCATGGATTGGCTGGCTGAAAATATATACACTTACAAACACGACATGAGAAAAAAGTGTAAATGAGTTTGCGAAGGATTTCTTACCCTTTTAAACAATGCAGTTATTGGAAACACCCTGATTGCTGCGGAAACGTATTAAGATGGAACATAGATTCATGTCAAACAGATTGCCAAAACTTTGAATCAACAAAACATTTAAACATTGTAGACATAACAACGAAAATCTTAGCTGCTGTCTCACTGGAAAATAACATATCGAGTCGCAACCCGATATATATAGGTATATAATAAACTTAATACTATACAATATTACTTATAAACTTATTTATTATTTTTTTAGGTTTCTCAGTACGAGACCTAAGTAAGGACGTGATTTTACGCCTATCACTATCACGTAATGCAGCAAACATTATGGCCGACAAAATCCCCGAGCTCCATTGTACACAGATAAGGTAAATTATTATTATTATTCTTATTATATTATTATCTTATTAAGTCATATATATATATTTTAGCTTTTTAGTATATTATATTCCCAGACCGAGCCTTTTCAATGACTGGTGATTATTTCTAACTTGCATAGACCCGAATGGCCCCTGCCCAACCTCTACTCGGGCCATTCCGTGTTACATTGCAGGCGAAAACCGATTCCCGGACTATTTTTCTGATGCAAACTCATAATAATTTTGATAAAATCAATATAAATAAATAAACCTTGACAAATTCAATTAATATATCTTACACTCCTTGCTAACATTGTCCTTTACAAATGCTATATTGCATTAAAAACATACACAAATAAATTTGATTCTAGATAATTTATCTTTTACATATTGACATTTTTATAAGTTCTAAGAATATACCAACATATACACCGAATATATATTTTATAGTAATAATATCTATTTTTTGAAACCCTGCTAAAATTTTATCTATATTCCTAACGAAAACATAGAAAGGTACTATTATTTAACGATCTTGATTAAATTTTATAAAATTACATAGTTTAGTCAAGAATATGCAGAACACACATACAAATATTGACGTCTCTCAACAAAAATAAAAAAAAAAATTATAAGGTTATGATCAATCATGTATTGATCATCACAACGGGATGTTGTAACCTTTCATTTTTTTTTTAATCTTATCCATCAGAAACTAATCTTTAGCTCGTTCAAGAGCTATGTTTCTACTGAGCTCTATGTTGTTTAGCAATTGCTTCCATATAAAGCATCTACAAAACATCTTATATAATTTTTTTTTTTTATTGTTGCTTGAGAGGACGTCAATATTGTCGTATGTGTGTTTATTTAAATTTCACAACTTTTTATAGGATTTTGTTGAATTTCCCTGATTTACCCGTTTTTTCAAGCCGTTTATATGTTCATATTTTGATCTAAAAATAGGTAATTTTATAAATTTAATCCAGGATCGTATACTAATAGTACCTGTTTATGTTTTTCGTTAGGATAATATGAATTGTTTAGATGTTTTCAAAGAAAATATAATATTTACTACTATAAAAATATATATAGGTGTATAATGTAGTATATTATTATACCATATCAAACTGTCAATATCTTCTCAATTAAATTATTAGAATCCAATTATTTTGTGTCTGTATTTACTGGAAATATAGCATTTGTCTCGGACATTTTTAGCAATATGAGTTAAAGATATATTTATATGAAATTGTCACTGTTATGTATTTATATTTGATTTTATCCAAAAATTATGATATTTTTTCATAACAAATTAAACAATATATGAATGTTTTTATTAGAATTATTTAGACCAAAATATTGTTACATTACTATGCAACCTTATTGAAACCAATTAGAGAGTCTGTATTATTTACGTAGTGTCAATAATTGTTTTATATCTATATATACTTTTTTTTTCTACTCCAATAAAACTCAACTGATACTCCCACAGTGAGTAAGTACACATGTACCTTAGTAAAGTATTTAGATCAGAGTTTAAATGTTTACATGTCCGCAAGTGCCGCCGGAAACTATACCTAAAACAATAAAAATCAGGACTTGTAAGTGAAATGGAACCTGTTCACGTGTGAGAACACGAAAACAATATCGCAATACTAATCACAAAAATAAAAGAATGCAGTATGGTAAAAGACTTTATTTCAAAAACCAATTAATACTATGGCAAGATTTTACAAAATAAAAAACAAAAAAATTTCCCTAGAGATTTCTTACAAAAAAAATAAGAAAAAAAAAACTACAATCCATGAACATATGGGATTTTTATTTTTTTAAATACCATTTTAATAATTAGTTTTAAATGTCCATGAGCGTAGGTATGTATTCTATCGGATCGTGCTATCGTTTATCATCTTGTCGTTGAAGCATAATTTTTTGGGATTTGATGGTTTTAATCTGATGGTTGAATGTCTGATAGAGATTTTTTTCCCTACACAGTAAGACTTGTCCTTTTTCATCATCGGGAAAAGACATTCTTTATGATCTTTGAAAGTCATATGTTTTTTAATACGTGCCCCGACCCTTTTTGCCTTATTTTCCCCTTGTCTTCTAAAATGTAAGCATAGGATTTGCTGGGAGTGCTATAAACTCTCTCAAAATTTACGTCCATCGGTTTCATCAGAAAATAGTCCGGAATTTTTTTTCTCTCAAAATGAAACACGGATGGTCCCGGGTAGATTTGCTGTGTCCAATGGGTCGATCAAGTTGGGAATTATTCACCAGTTCATTTTAAAATTCGTAGGTCTTGATATAATATACTAAATAATCTAAAATATATATATATATTAATAAGATAATAAAAAGTAATAACAATAAATAATAATAATTTACCTGTTATCTGTGTACATGAGCTCGATTTTGTCGCCATAATTTTCTGCATTACGTTATAGTGATAGTCGTAAATCAGCGTTTATTATGTCTAGTACTGAGAAACCTAAAAAAAATATATAAAAAGTTTTTAAAGTAATAATTGTATTTTAAAGTTTATTATAGTTACCTATATATATCGGTTTGCAGAACTCGATAATTTTATTTTCGGGTTGAGACAGAGCTAGATTTCGTTTTAGTCGTACAATGTTTAAATGTTTGTTTATTCAGAAATTTTTGCAATTTTTTTGGGCATGAAACTAGTTCCATCTTAATACGTTTCCTCATCGATTCCATGGTTTTTCCAAAACTGCATTGTTTAAAAGTTTGAAGAAATCCTTCTCAAACTCATTTACAGCTTTTTCCTCATTTCGGTGTTTAAGTGTATATATTTCGCAAGCCAATCCGATTGTCTGAACTCTAAAACTCTGTGTACTTTATTACGATTAATCCATTAATATAGCTTGCTGTAGGTTACGGTAATGGATGATATAATTTTTTTTTGAATGAAGTGACATCCATAAGTTTTTTTTACTCTTAGCCAGGAGGAATTTTATTCTCGGGTAAAATGGTAGGTCGTTGTGTTTGTTATGTAATAGTTGTGGTATGATATGTTACCTCATACACTTACTACATCTGAGGTAGTGTTAAGACATCCAGTCCGTCTATTTAGGTTCAACCATTTAAAGTCACCGTACGGCATATACTGTGACATTGCCACCCGTACAAGTTGTTGCAGTCTTGATATACTATCCCATTAGGCTTTTTCGCGTCATAATCTGGGGTATTTTCATGATTAGCTTTGGCATACCTCATGCTCACTTGTGTGAGGCCTCCACGGATTGAGTTTTCAAAAAATAAGTGCATGTCAAAGTCAGAGAGTAACTCTAGTTTGACGTTAGTGTTTTTAACATGCAGTCCGAAACTGTTCCTGGAGCGGTATAATAGTAAGTAAATTTAGTTGAAAAAATGTCTTGAAGTTTTTCAAATACATCGGCAATAATAAAATCGATTTTGGTAAAGGGTTCCTATTTTTCCCCGATTTTTTGCTTTAAAATGATTAAAACAGTCTTGGCGTGTTTGTATTCATTTGTTTTAAAATTTGATTCTTTTTAGTGTCTATAAAAATCGTTTTTTTTTAAAATTTTGGTTCTTCGACTTTTTCCAACTTCATATATTCTAAGGGGTTTCACCTTAACGGAGTAACGAGCTGCATATCTTCGGTAAAAAAGTGTTTTGCTGTCTCTCTGAAACTTGTCGAACCCGGGTGTTATTAAATTGTCTGCAAGTGTTGATAGTTTCGATGCATAAAACGGCATGAGTCTATGAATCTTATTGTAAAGTTGTTGGTCACGTGTTTTGAAATGAATGAATTTTTCTTCACTATTTGGGATTAACCCCACGTTCGATAAATGTAGTTAAATTTATATTGGTAGAAACCAGGTATAAATCGGTGTTTGAACTTGAGTGCAGTTTAACAATTTGCCTGAATTTCTGTAAGGCAGTGATCTGCCACTTATTGTTTTGTTGGAAAAATTACATTTACACAAATTGCATGTATGTGTCATCATATGTGCTATTTGCTCTTCTTCTGTCATTATGATGGGTTTATTTGTTTTAAGCAAATCTTGAACTCTTCTTGCGATATCTGTAACTTCATTCACGAATCTTTTGGCTACGTCTTGACGAGACTCATTACCACGGAAAATAATCGGTTCTTGTGGTACATTGAACTTTTCCAGCAGATCAATCGGAACGTTTTTCTGTAGCCTTTACGACAAACCGTAGCTCATGGTTCATGTTTTTGAAAAGCTGTTGTTTTTTTGCCTTTTGTTTCATTACATTTAACAAGAAGTGTCTCGAAATCGGCATATATAACTATCGGGTGTCGTTGAGTTTTTTCCAGCCATCGAACTCTAATATTGTACCGGGCGCAGGCATCTGAGTAGGATAGGTTTGTGTGTTCCACATTAATTTTGTTTGTTCTGTGCTGTGTCCCCATCGTTTTCCGGGGCTGACTGTCAAATGATGTGAACAACCCTTTGCAAAATTTCAGTTCCTATGTGTTTTTGTGCACGGATAAGGTGAAAAG
>JAIWJD010000343.1:0-10463 GCA_022818045.1 Neotoxoptera formosana | reverse complement strand
AGAAAAAAAAAAAAAAGAAGGTTTTTAAAAAGAAAAAAAAAGAGAGGAAAAAAAAAGAAAGAGGAGAAAAGAAGAGAGTAAGAGAAGGAAGAAGAAGAATAGCAGAGGAGATAAGGAACAACAAAGAAGAAGAATGAAAGACGAAGAGAAAAAGCAAAAAGAAGAGCAAGAAGTAGAGAAAGAAAGGAGAAAAAGAGGTAAGAGAGAAAACAAGAGGAAGAAAAAAGAGAGAAAAGAAAAAAAGAAAAGAAAGAAAAAGCCAAAAAAGAGAGAGAAAAGTGAAGAGAAGAGATATGAGAAAGGAGAGAGAAAGACCACGGAAAAGCAAGACTGAGAAATGCAGAAGTAGCAGCGCAGCAAAGAGAGAAAAGAAGTAAGAAAGAAGAAACAGATGAGAAAAGAGAGCAGAGTAGAGGAGAAAGAGAAACGAAGAGGACCAAAGGGAGAAGAGAAAAAAAAAAGAAACCAGGGAAAAGAAGAAGAAAAGAAGAGAGTGAAAAGCAGGAAGAGAGCAAAGGATCAAGAGTGTAAAACGTAAGAGAAAGAAACGAGAGAGAGAGAAAACTAGCAGAAGGAAACAAAAAGAATGAAGAGCAAGGAAAGAAGGACAAAGAAGAAAAAGACAAAAAAAGAAGGAAGAAAAGGAGTACAAAAGAAAAAAGGAAAAAAGGAAAAGAGAAAGTAGCCGATAAAACAAGAAGAGAATACGAAAGAAAGCCGGTAGATAAAAGCACAGAGTGCTTGTGGTAGCCATAGTAAAAGCAAAAGAAAGAGAAAAGACAGAACAGCAAAGGAGAAAAAGAAAGAGGAGAGCAAAGAGCAAAAGAAAAGAAAAGAAAAAAAGAAAAGGAAAGAAGACAATAAGCGAGAGAGAAGAGAAAGTAAGAAAAGCAGATGATAGAGAAAAGTAGTGAGACAGAGTAGAAGTAAGAGCCGCAAAAAAAAGGAAGAAGGAAGTAAGCAAATAAAGAGTAAAGTAAAAGAGAAAAGAGGAAGTAAAGCAAGAAAAGGGAAGTAAAAAAAAGAAAAAAGAAAAAGGAAAGTAGAAAACAAAGAAGAGAAAAGGAAAGAGGAGAGAAAACGTGGAAAGAATCCCAGGTAATAAGAGGAACAGAGAGAAATGAAGAGCAAAGAAGGGAGAGAGAAGATAGCGAAAGAGAGAAAGAAGAAGAGAAGTAGAGAAGAAGAAAGAATAGAGAAGAAGAAGAAAAAAGAGAAGAGAGGAAGCAAAAAAGGAAGAGAGAAGAGTGTATGAAGTAAGAGAAAGAGAAGCGACAAAGGAGTAGAAGAGCAGAAGAGAACAAGAGTAGTAACGCAAGAAAAGAAAGCCTGGAGAGAAAGAAGTAGAAAAGAAAGAAGAAAGATCGAAATAACAGAAGAGATAGACAGATAAAAAGAAACAGAGACTAGATGAGTTTAGAAGAAAAAGAAGATAGAGCAAGAAAATTCTCGAAGAGACAGAAGAGAAAAAATGTAAAGCTAGAAGAACAGAAAGAAGAGAGCAGAGAAGACTACGAGAAGACAGAGAAGAGCGAGAAAGAAAGAAAAGAAGTAAGAGAGAAGAAAGTAGAGCGAACGAAGCCACGAAGAGAAGGAAGAAAGGAGAGCGAGTAGAGAGTAAAAAAGTAGAGAAATAATAAGTAAAGAGCAGATCCAGAGAGAGTGGTAGAAGACGGAAGTAGAAGAGAGCAAGAAAAGAGAGGGGGAGAGAAAGAAGAGACCAGATAAAGAGAAAGAAGAGTAGAGTAGAACTACAACCATGAGATAGAGACAGAGAAGCAAAAGAAGTGTTGTGGTAAAAGAGAAGAAGAGAAAGAGAAGAAGAAGAAGAGAAAAAAGATAAAGAGCAAAAGAGAAAGATATAGACTCATGACGAGAGAAGAGCTAGAAGTAAAAGAGTAAAAGAATCAGTGAGGAGTAAAAGAACAGAAGAAGAAGCAGAAGACGCCCCCAGGCTAGAGGAAAAGATTAGAAAGAGAAAAGTACAACAAGAGGCGAGAGAAGAGGATGAAAGCAAAAAAAAAAATAAAGATCGAAGGAGAGGGAAGAGAGGAAGAAGAAGATAAAGGTTAGAGAGAGAGTGAAAATAGAGAACAAAAGTAGAAAGACGAAAAGACAGAAGAGTATGGAAGTAGAAAAACGAGAGATAGTAAGGAGACGAAGAAAAGAAAAAAAGTTCTGAGAGATAAGAAAGTGAGAACAGTAGAGAGAGAAAGATAAGAAGAGAAAGAAAAGAAAAAGAAGAAAGAGAATGAGTAGAGTAGAAGAGGAAGAGAAGAAGAAGTATGCAAGGAAGAGAAAGACGAGAAAGAAGACAAGAGAGCAGAAAGAGAAGAATGAGAAGAAGCTAAGTAGAAGCAAGAGACAGACAGAAAGAAAGAAGAGAGATGCAGAGTAGTCAGAAGACGGTAGAGAGAGAAAAGAAGCAGCAGATAAGAAGACAAAGAAGGAAAAGAAGAAGAGACGAGAAGGTGGGAGATCATAAGAAAACAAGAGACAAGACAAGAGAAAGACAAGAAGACACGACGGAGAGAAGCCCAGAGAACGAAAAAGCAAGAAGAAAGAGAGAAAAGAGAGAAGAGAAGAGAAGAGAGAAGAGAACAGGTAAGAAGAAGAATGATAGAAGCCAGAAGGAAACGAGGAGTAGGAGACAAGAAAAAGTACAAGCAGAACAAGGACAACAGAGACAAGGACAACGAAGAAGAAGATAGACAAAGCAACGGTAGAGAAAGAGTACAAACGCCAAGAAGACAGTAGAAGGAGACCAGAAGAAGAGAAAGAGTTGTAGAGAGGAACGAAGAAGGAAGAGACGCAGAATGAGAAAGAAAACAGAAAGAGTTGACAGATAGAAAAGAAAACAAAAGAAAGAGAAGCAGAAAGAGGACGAAGAGAGGCAGAAGAAGACAGAGAAAAGAGAATAGAAAGAAGAGAGAGTCGAAGGAGAAGAGAGATAGAGAGAAAGAGATCGAAAGAAGTAGAAGTAAATAAGAGAAGACAGAGGCAAAGAAGAAGGAAGGAAAGAAGCAAAGCAGAAAAGAGAGAAGGAAGAAAGAAAGAAAGATCAAGCGAAGAGAACGAATGTAGAAAAGAGAAGCAAGAAAGAAGAGAGATAGAGAGAAAGCCAGGAAGAAACGAAAGGCAGAATAGACAGAGTACAGTTAAAGAGATAGAGTAAAGAGAAGGGAGAAAACAAGAACGAAGGTAGACAAGACAGCTAAGTAAAAAGAAAAGAGCGAGAGAGGAAAGAAAGAAGAGTAAAAAAGAGAGAAAAAATCAGAGAGAAAGAAGATAGGGAAGGAAGAAGAGGAGAAGTAGCAGTAAGGGAAGGAGAGAATGGAGAGAAGAGGAGAGTATAACGAAGAAAAGAAAGAATAGAAGAAGAAAGAAGAAGAGAGAAAGAGAGTGAACGAGAAGAGTAGAAGAAGGAAGAAGAAGAAGAGTGAAGAGAAAGAGAGAAAGAAAGCGGAAGAAGAGGAGAAAGAGAGAATGGAATAAGGAGAGACAGAGTATGAAGAAGAAGAGCAGAAGCTAGAAGCAGAAGAAGCAGACATAGAGAGAGAACAGAAGCGAAGTAGCGGAGGAGAGATCTGCAGAGCCAAGCACCAGACAGAGTGAAAAGTAGCCCAGAAAGAAGAGAGACAGAGAAGAGAGAGAAAAGGAAAAAGAAAAGCAGACAGACAGAAGAAGAAGCAGAAGAACAGAGAGATGAGAAGAGAAGAGAGAGGAGAAGAGAAGTAAAGAGAGAAAAGAGAGAAAGAAGAGAAAAGAGAACAAGAGAAGAGATGAAAGAGAAGACAGGAAGAAGAAGAGAAAGAGAAGCAGCGAGAGAAAGAGAAGAAGGAACGAAGAAGAGAAGAGGGAGAACAGAGAGAAGAGAAAGTAAGAAGAAGAGTAGGACAGGAGAAAGAAAGCCAGAGACGAAGAAGTTAGAAAGAGAAAGAAAGAAGAGAGAAGAGAGAGAGAGAACAGGAGAAGGAAAGAGTAGCACGTAAGAATAAGAGACAGAGACAGAAGAAAGAAGAAGACAGAAGAGCAGAAGAGAGAAGGAAGATGAGAGAGGAAGATAGAAGAGAACCAGACACGGACAATAAGAGAAGGAGGAGAGCAGCTAGACAGATAAAGAAAGAAAGAGACAACTCGAGAACAGCAAGAAGCACGAAAGCAGAAGAAAGACACAGAAGAAGAAAGAAGAAGAAAAGAGAGGACGAGAAACGAGCAACAAGTTAGCAGAAAAGAGAAGATCAGAAGTAGAGAGAAAGAGGGGGAAGAGAAGACAGAGAAAAGAAGCAGAGAATACAGAGTCTCAGAGAGCCAGAGAACAGAAGACAGCAAGGAAAGCAGAACAGAAAGAGAACTAGAGAAGAATAGAATAAAGAACAAGAGGAACAGAAGAGAAGACGAAGAAGAGAAGTAGAAGATAGAGAGAGTGAAAGGAGGGGAGAAGGAGAGAGAAAGTGAGCCAGTAGAAGTAGAGAGAGAAGAAAGAAGAAGAAAAGAGAAGAGAGCTACACGACAGAAGCAGAGAAGAGGAATGAAGAGAGAGAAGAACAGATAGAAAGAGAAAGAGTCAAGGAGCAAAGAGAGAGACTAGAACAGAGGAATAACAGAAGAGAAAGAACAGATAGGAGAGAATGAGAAAAGGAGACACGAAGAGACAAGAACGAAGAGGAAGAGAAGAGAGAGAAGAGAAGAAGAGAAAGAAAGAAGGACAGAGAAGAGAAGATAGCGAAAGAACGAGGAAAGAAGAGAAGAAGACAAGAGAGACAGCTCAGAGAAGAAAGAGAGAGAAGTGACAGACCAGAAGACAAGAAGAGAGAAGAGAAGGGAAGAAAGACCAGAGAAACTCTTCGGGAAGATGAGAGAGAAGTTCAGGAGAAGACAGACAGAGACAGAGAGAGTAGAAAGAAGAGAAAGCAGAGAGAAAGGAAGAATAGCCAGGAAAGAAGAAAAGCAGAAGACAGAAGCAGAAAGACCAGTAGCCAGAGAAGAGCAGAGAAGAAACTAAGAGAGAGAACAGAGACAGATGAGAAGAGAGAGAAGTCGAGAAGAAGGGAAGAGAGAAAGAGAAAGTAGAGGGAGAAGCAGAGAAGGGAAGAGAAGAAGAAAGAAAGAAAAGAAGAAAGAAGAAAGACTAGGAAAGAAGAGAAAAGTGAGAAGAAAGAGAATAAAGAGAAAGAAGAGATGAAGTAATGAAGAGAAAAAGAAGAAGTCGAAAGAAAGAGAAGAACGAGAACCCACCGAAGAAAGAACAGAAGAAAGGAGAAGAAAAAGAAGAGAGAGAAAGAGAGAAGAGGTAAAAGAGAAGAAGAAAGACCACGACCCAGAGAACAGGAGAAAGAAAGAGAGATGAGATAGAAACAGTAACAGAAGAGAAGAGAAAAGGAGAGAAAAAGAAGAGAAGAAGAACAGAGAAGAGAAGAGCGATAAGAAGATATAGAAAGAGGAGAAGAAGAAAGAAAGAGAAAAGTAGAGAAGAAGAGACAGAATAACGACAGAAGCAGGGGAGAGAAGTAGAAGAAGAGAGGAGGAGAGAAGAAGAAGACGAGACACTGAAGAAGAACCAGACGAAGAAAGGAAAGAAAGAACAGAAGAGAAAGGAGGAAAGAGAAGAAGAGATGAGACATGAGCAGATCCAGTAGAAGAAGAAAGACCAGAGAACAGACTAGAAGAGAAGAACAGAAGAGGAGAGAAGAAGAGAGACCAAAGAGAGAAAGAGAGAAGAAGAGAAGGAGATAAGAAAGAGAAGCAAAGAAAGAGAAGAAGAAGAAGAGAGAAGAAGAAAAGATGTAAACGAAAGAAAGAAAGAGTAAGAGAAGGAAAGAGAAGGCAGAACGAGAAGACAAGAGAAAGAGAAGAGAAGAAGAAGAAGCAGAAAGAAAAGAAGAGAGAGAAGTATGAAGAAGAGAAGAGAGGAGGAAAGATAAGAAGAAGAGAAAGAGAAGCAGACGAAGAAATAGAGGAAAAGAAAAGAAGAAGACAGAAAAGAAACAGGAGAAGAGAAGAGAAAAGCAGAATCGAGAAGAGAAAAAGAAGGAAGACAGCAGGGAGAGAAGAGACAAAGAGAAGATGAGAAAGAAGAGAAGAAGAAGAGAGATGACATGTAGAAGAGACCAGGGAACAGAGGTGAAGGAGAGAAGAGAAAGAGAAGAAAAGGATAAGAAAAGAAAAGGATGAGACCAAGAAAGAAGAGTAAGAAAAGAAGAGAAGTAGAAGGACAGCTCGCGAGCTAGGAACACGCAGAGAGACGACAGTAGAAGAGAAAGAAGAGAGAAGAAGAAGAAGACAGAAGAAAGGAGAACGAGAAAAGAAGAAGTAGAGCAATCGTAAGAAGAGACAAGAAAGAAAGAAAGAGCCAGGAAGAGAAGCCCGACATGAGAAGAGAAGAAGCGCAGAGAAAGAAGCAGAGACGCAGAATAGACAGACCACAAGAAGCATGAAGAAAGAAGAGCAGAGAGAAACAGCAGAGACAGAGAAGTCCACATATAGAAGAGACTAGAGATAGCGCAGAGAAGAGAGAGACCAGAAAAGACGAGAAAGAGAGACCCCGAAGACAAGAGAAGGGAAGAGAGACAGGCAGGAGTAAAGATACCACGCCAGCAAAAGAGAGAGACGCAAGAAGAGAAGAGACAGCATAGAAGAAAGAGAGACAGAAGAAGGCACAGAGAATAAGAAAAAGAAAGAAAAAGAAGACAAGAAAGAAAAGAGACGGAGAGAGAGAAAAGAACAAGAATAAGATAGAGAGTCGAGTGGAAAAGAACTGCTCCAAAGAACGCAGGAGACACGACCAGAAGGAAGATGAAAGAGGACCAGAAAGAGAATGAGGATACGAAGGAGACCAGCAGAAGAGAAACCAGATGAAGTAAGAGAGAGAAGAGAAAAGAAAGAAGACAGGGGAAGCCAGAAGAGATGAGAGATGAGAGATAGAGAAGCAGAGAGAGACGACAGAGAAGATAGAGACAAGAACAGAGAAAGAAAGAAGAATGAGAAGAAAAGAGAAGAAGAAAAAGAACAGGACAGAACCAATGAACGAAGAATCAGAGACAGAAGAAGATATAAGAGCCCAAGGAAGAACCATGATAGAAATGAACCAGAAGAAAGATCAGAATGAAAGATCAAAAGAAAAGAAAGAGACTCGCCTAGAGGAAGAAGACCAAAAGATACAGAGAGACAGTAGAGCAGAGAAAGGACCTGACTAAGAGAGAGAGAGAATCGAAATGTACTAGAGAGAGGAAACAAGCAGAAGTCAAGAGGAAGAGAAGAAAGAATTAAGTCGAGTAGTAAAAGAAATCGCCAAGATCCAGAAAAAGAGAAGACGAAAGCAGAAGAAGAGAAGAGAAAAGCAAGAAGAGAGATACAAATGCCGAAAGAGAGAGAAGTACAGCAGAAGAGAAACGCCTAATGATGAAGACAAGAACATGACAACTATCGCCAAGAACGATTCTTAGAGAATGCAGACCATAAAAGAGCAAGAAAGCACAGCTGAAGAAGAGAAGCAGAAAGAGAGAAGCCAAAGCTAAGGACAGCCAGCAGAGAGACAGAGAAAGAGCAAGAGAGAAGAAAGAAGTACAGGAAGAACGCAGAGAAAGCATGAAGGAGACACAGAGAAAGCCCCCCCCCAGAAGCAAGACCAGAATGACTCGAGAAACACGAGAAGCCAAGAACCAGCAGAGAAAGAGATCAGAAGAAAACAGAAATGAGAGAAAGAAAAAAGCCATAGAGAACACGCCAGTAAGAAAGAAGAAGAATGCGCAGAGAAGCAGAGAGAGAAACAGAAGCAGAGAAACAGACAGCAGAAAAGCCAGTGAGACATAGAAGTAGAAGAACTAGAAAGAAGAAAGGAGTAGAGTGTGAAGATAGAGAAAGAAAGAGTAGAGAAAAGATGAAGAGAGAGAGAAGAAGCGAAAAGAAGAGAGGAAGAAGAGAAGGAAGAAGAAAGACAAGAAGAAAGTAGAAGAAGAAAAAGAAGAAGAAGAAGATAGAGAAGAGAGAGAGAGACAAGAGATAGAGTAGAAGAGAGAATAGAGAAAGAGAGGAAAGAAGAGAGCATAAGAAGAGAAGGAAGGAAAGAAGAGAAGGAAGAGAAGAAGAAGAGAGAAGAGCTGAAGAGAAGAGAGAAGGGAGCAGAGAAAGAAGAACAGAGAGGAGAAGATGAAACAGAAAGAGAGAAGAAGGAAGAGCAAGTAGTAAGAGTAAGAGAAGAATGAGGGAGCCAGAAGAAGAAGAGGGAGAAAGCATAAGAAGAAAGGAGAGAGACGCAAATGAAAGAAGAGAACAAAGGAGAAAGAGAAGTTAGCGAAAGAGAGAAGAAGAGAGAAGCAAAGCAGGCGCAAGAAGAACGAGTAGAGAGAAAGAGTAGGAAAAGAGAGGAGTAAGGAGGAGAGAGAGAGAGGAGAAGAAAGAAGAGAAAGAGGCATGGAAGAGAATAGAAGAGAGAGAGAGACAAAGAAGGTAGAGGAAGGAGACAGCAGGACAGAGAAAAATAGCACAGAGAGAAGGAGGCGAGTCAGCGAGAAAAAGAAGCGAGGCGAAGAGCAAAGAGACAGAGAACAGAGAGGGAAGTAGAAGCAATAGAGGAGAAGAAAATAGTAGTAAGGTTAGAGGTAAACGAGAGAGAAGATGCTGCTAAGAAGGAGAAGAAGAAGAGAGACGCGGAGAGAAACAAGGAGAAGAGAGATCGTAGAGAGAGAGATAAAAGAGAGAGTGAGAGAAGTAGAAGGCGGAGGGAAAAAGAAATAAGGAAACGGAACAGAAGACGGAAACAAGAGAAAAGAACGCGACTGAGGAGAGAGAAGCGAAGAGAGAGAGCAAGAGAGTAGCAGGGAAGAGGAAGAGACAGGAAAGAGAGAAGAAGAAGAGAAGTAAGGCAAGGAGATGAGAGGTAAAAAGAATCAGCGGAAGAGTAAAGGAATAAGAGAAAGAAAGAAAGAGCATAGGTCATAGAGAAAGAAAGGAATATAGAGAACGCTAAGATAGAATAACAGAAGAGGAACGAGGAAGAGCAGAGAGAAAGGTAAGTATGAGCCAGAGTAGAAAGAGAAAAGAAGGTAGGAAGACGAAGAAGAGAAAGCAAAAGAAAAAGAGATGAGCGACAGGAAGCGAAAAAAAGAAAAGCGAGAGGTAAGGAAGCAAAAGAGAAGATAATAGAGAACAACGAATCTAAAACAGAGAGCAGAAAGAGGAGAGAGAGGAGGAACAGAAAGTGAGAGAGAAGAGAAGTCAAGAAGAAAGAGCGAAGAGGAGAAGAAGGAAGAGAATTAAAAGAAGGAGATAAGAAGAGAGCAGACGGGGTAAGAGAGACGAGAAGGAAAAAGGTAAAGGAAGAGGCAGCGAGAGGAGACGGGCGAGAGTAAAGGAGAAGAGAGAGAGCAGAGAGCAGACGAGACATAGAGAGACGCGTAAAGAAAGCGACAGAAACTTGATAAAAGAATGAAGTGAGAAAGAGAAAAGAAGAGAAAAGGTAGCAAGAAGAGAGAGACAGGTAGGAAAAGACGCAGACGAGATAGCAAACGAGAGTACGACAACGAAAGAGAGAGGGAGCAAGAAGGAAGAGACAAAAGAAGGAATGAAACGGTAAAGAAGAAAGAGGAAGTAAGCAGGTAAAAAAGAGGATAGTGGAAGCACAGAGAGAAGGAAAGAGGAGAGTAAAGAAAGAAGAGACAGGAGGCAGGCGCAAGTAACAAAAGAGGAGGGGAAAAATAAAGAAAAAAGGGAGAAAAGAAAGCAAGCGGGGAGTAAGAAAGGGAGGTAAAAGAAAAAAGAGACAAAGAAAAGAAAGAGAAACTAAGGGAACAAAAGAAAAGGAGGAAGCAAAAAAAGAAAGAAAAGGAAGAAAAGGAAAAAAAGAAAAAAAAAACCCCCCAAGACAGGAAAAAACAAAAAGAACGGAGAAGAATTAAAGGGAAAAGGAACCCGGGCAAGAAAATAAGCACGAAAAAGGAAGAAAAAAAGCGAAGGAAAAAGGGAAAAGAAGAAGAAAAAAAACCCGAAAGTAAAGCGAGAGAAGAGAAAAAAGACGAGTAAAAAGCAGAAAAGGAAAAGAGAAGTAAGGAAAGAAAAAAAAAAGAGGGAGGAAAGAAAGGAAAATAAAAACCCAATAAAAAATTCAAACAGAGAAGGGGCCAAAAAAGAGGAAAGGAAAAGTGGAAAAGGGAAAAGGAAAAAAAGAGAGTAAAGAGAAAAATTAACCCAAAAAAAGAAAAAGAAGAGAAGAAAAGAACCCAAAAATTAAAAAAAAGAGGAAGAAAAAGAAGCAAAAGGAAAGAAAATGAAAAATAATGGAGGAGACGGAAAACGAAGCAAGAAGAGAAAAAAGTAGGAAAGGGGGAAAAAAGTTAAGAAGAGAGTAAATGGGACAAGAGAAAGGCCGGGAATAAAAGGAAAGAAAAAAGCAGAGAAAGGAGGAGAAAAAGAGAGAAAAGGGGAAAAAAAAAAAGTCGAGAGAAACAGTAAGAAAGAAAAAAAGA
>JAIWJD010000342.1:0-10546 GCA_022818045.1 Neotoxoptera formosana | reverse complement strand
CGCGGCGCCGAAACCCCCCGCCCCCGCCCCCGGGCCCGCGACGACGCGCCCCCCGCCCCCGACGGGCCCCCGGGGCCCCGGCCCCGCGCCGGCCGCCCCCCCCGCCGCCCCCCCGCGCCGCGCGAGCCCCCGAACGCCCCACGACCCCGACCCGCCCGGGGCCCGAACGCCGCCCCCCCGCGGGGCGCCCGGGACCCGCCGGGCGCCCAGCCCGCCCCGCGCCCGAGCGCGCGCCCGGGCGCCCCGCCGCCGCCCGCGACCCGCGCCGGGCCGCGCGCCCCCCCCGAACACCCGCCGACGCCCGCCCCCGCGGCGCGCCGCCCCGGCCGCCCGCGACCCCAAACCCCCCGCCCCGGGGGCGGGACCGCGGAGACCCCCCGGGGAAACCCCGCGGGCCCGGGGGGCCCGGCGCCCGCCGCCCCGGGGCCGAAAGGGCCCGGACGGGCCCGGGGCCCCCCGGCCCCGGGAACCCCGCCCGCGCGACCCCGCCCGCGGCGCCCCGGGGGCCCGCCCGGCCGGGGCCGGCGCGCCCCCCGCCCCGGCCCCCCCGCCGGGCGCCCGAACGGGCCCCCCCCGCGGAAAGCCCACCCCCCGCCCGGGGGGCCCGCGGCCCAACGCCCCGGCCCGCGCGCCCCCGCCCCGCCGCGGCCCGCCCGACGGCCGCCGCCCCCCGCCGCGCCCGGGCCGCGCGCGCGGACCCCCCGCCCCCCCGCGCGGCCGCGCCCGACCCCGGGGGCGCCCGCCCCCCCGCGCCCGCCCCCCCGGGCCCCGGGGCCGCGCGCCGCGCCCGCGACCGCGCCGCGCGCGCCCCCGGGGGGCCCCGGAGCCGCCCGACGAGCGGCCAAAAGGGCCCGACGCGACCCCCCCCGAGGGGGGGCCCCCCCGGGGGAACGCCCCCCCGGCCGCGGGGGACGCCCGCGACCCGCGCCGCCGGCCCGGGGCCCGCCGCGGCGGCCGGGGGGGCCACGCCACCGCCCGCCCGCGCGCCGGGAACCGCGGGCCGCGCGGCCCCGACCCCCGGGGACGCCCCCCGGGCGCCGCCCCGCGAGGGGCCGGAACCCGGGGCCGGGGGGGACCGCCGGGCGCCCGCCCCCGCCCCCCGGGGCCCCGCGCCCCCCCGCCCCGCCGCCCAACCCCGCCCCGCACCGCGCCCCGCCCCGGGCCCGCCAAAGCCCGCCCCGACCGGGAAAACCCCGCGGCCCCGGGCCCCGCGCCACGCCGCCGGCCCCGCCCAAAAACCGAACCCCACCGGGGCCGCGCCCGGTCCGGCGGCCGGCGGAGTGAACGCGCCCGACGCGGAACCGCGCCGCGCGGAACGAAACGCGAAGCCGAACACCGCGCGCGGAAAAAGGACGCCGCCGCGCGCGAAAGAGCGAGCGCGAAACCGCCCGGCCAGCGCGAGACCCCGACCGCGACCGACCGGACGCCCGCGCGAACGCGGGCGCCCCGACGCGCCGCGACGGACGCCCGGGCGAAAAACCGACCGCTCGACGGCGAGCGGCGAAGAAGCGGGACCGCGAAACTCGCCCCGACGAAGCGCGCCCCGACGGGCGAACGAACCGGCGCGACCGCGACGCGCGCCGACCGGCGCCGCCGCCGGAACAAGCGCGACCCGAGGCGAGCGCGCCCCCGAGCGAACGACGACGAACCGCGAAAGGCCGTCGCCGCGCGGCGCGCGCCCGGAGACGGACTGTGATCGGAAGCGCGCGAGCGCGCGAACGAAAGCGGGACGCCCGCGGCGACCGGCGCGCCCCGGCGGAGCCGCGACGAGAGAACCGGCGCCGACCGAAAAGCCCGCCCGCCCGACGCGGCGGGCGGCGCGACCGCGCCCGGAGCCTCGAAACCGCGCGACAACGCCGCGACGCGAACCCCGCGGCGCCGCCCGCGAGAGGGAAGTCCCCGAAGGGGCGGGACCGCCGGATCCGCGCGCACGAAAAAGCGCCGACGAACGAACCGACGACGCGACCGAAAACGCGCCGGACCGCCCCCCCGAACCCGAAGAACCCGGACGACGAGAACCGCGACGAAAACGCCTGCGCCCCTCCCGACCGCGCTCCGCGCCCGCGCGACGGACGACCCGAAAACGCTCCCGGACCCGACGAGGACGCGCGACCCCGACGCCGACGCGCCCGCGGACACCCCCCGAGGGACCCGCGCCGCCGCGAAGAACGCGCGCGACGGAACGAAACAGCCCGGGCCCTCCGCCGGACAGACGCCGGCCCCCCGCCGGCGTCCGGACGACGGACCGAGCCCGCCCGAACGAACTCCGTCCAGCGGCCCGGCGCGGAGGTCCCGCGGTGACCCGACGACCGCCCCGCCCGGCGGACCCGAAAACGCGCCCGCGAAACGCGGGACCCGACGCCGAAGAACGCCCGAGGCCGCGACGCGCGCGGAGGAGAAGGGCCGGCGCGCCGACCGCCGAACCGACCCGGACCGCTCCCCCGGGGAAAAAGTCGCGCCGGCGAAGCGCCCGCGCCGGACGGGCGCCGACCGAGACCCGAGGCCCGCCGTCGGACCCGCCGCTCGCGCGCCCGACCCCGGAAACCGCGGCCCGCGAACCCCCGGGGCGACGGGCCGAAAACGGACCTGCGAACGACCCGGCGCCCCCGCGCCGACACGACCGCCGCGAGAAAGAACCTCCCGGCGAAGGACGCGCGCGCCCGACCCCCCGCCCGATTACGCCGGAAACGCGCGAGAGAGCCCGCGGGCACCGACGGGCCGGCCGCGCGCGAGAAGGCGCGAACGCGAACGCGCGAAAGCCGGGGCGCGGCGACGGCGGCGCGCGCGCGAAGACGAGACGAGAGCACGGGTCGCGCGGCCGACCCCGCGCGCGCGACGACGCGCGCACGGCCCGCGAGCGCCCGAACGACGCCGCCCGACTCCGAAACGCCGACGACGCGCGACGCGGGCGCCGAACTGCCCGCGGACAGGGCGGCGAATCCCGCGCCCCCGGAACGCCGCGCCGAACGGACCCGGACGCGACGGCGCACCGACCCCGCCGCGCAGACCCGCGCGACGGCCGCTCCTCGGCTCCCCGGACCGCGCGACGCGGCGGGCGCGGGGCGCCGCGGAAGCCCCGCGGGACCGGACCGCGGCTCGAACCCGCGACGCCGACGCGCGATAGAGGGAGAAGCCCGCCGACGAAAACACGAACGAGAACCGACGCGGCGCCGCGGACGAAGACGCGGACGGCCGAAACGACCGAAAACGCCGAACGCCGGGCCCCGCGGACGACGCGACTGGACGTGCGAAGCGCGAACCCCGACCGGCGAGCGTCAGCTCGCGCCGCGAACGCCGCCGACGCCCCGCCGCCGGCCCCGGAGCCGCGCCGAAAAACGACCGCGCGGAACGCGCGCGCCGCGCGACCGGGAAACGACCGAGCCGCGACGACCCCCGCGCGCGCGCAACGCGCAGCCCCGAGAAAGACGCGCCGACGCGCGCGACCGGGAACGACGACCGAACGCGCCCCGTGCGACGCCGCGCGCGACGCGCGAGACGCCTCGCCGCGAGCGAGACGCGCGCGCGCCGAGCGTACCGCCGACCGAGCGACCGCCGCCGACACTCACCCCCGCGGGACGAACCCGAAAAACGAGCGATGGACGCGGCGAAACGGCGCGAACGACGAACCCGAACGCGAAACGGCCTGACTCCCCGGCGAACGACGGCGCGCGCCGGGCGCTCGCCGCGCCCGACCCGAACGCGAGACGCCGGCGAACCCCGACCCCGCTGCGCCCCCGACCCGGGCGCCCCTGGCGCCCGAACCCCGCCGGCGGGACGAACGGCCGCCCGACCCGGCCCGACCGCGAGCGCGAACGGAACGCTCGAACGACGGGAAACGCGACGACCGGACGCGCCCCTCCGCCTCGCCGCCGCGGAGAACGAACGAGATCCGCGCCGCGCGCTGGCCGCGCGCCCCGGACCCCGCGGTCGCGAGCCGCGGACGCCGGAATCGAGAAACCGACCGCGGGCGCGGGCGGAGACGCGCCGCCGCCGCGAGAAGGCCCCGAGAGAGCGAATCGACCCCCGTCCGAACGGAACCCCGGCCTTGGACGGACCGCGCGCCGGCGACGCGCGCGCCCCGGCGGAACGAACTCCCGACCGGCGCCTCCCCCCCCGGAACCGAAACGGCCGACGGCGAAAGACCCCCGACGCCGCCGCCCGGCGGACGCGGGGACGCCCGAAGAAAAGGGAGCGCCGCGACGACGCGACGCCCGCGTCCCGCGTCCCCCGCCCGCCTCCCCCGGACCGACCCCCCGAAGGCGACGCCGATGCCCCTCCGCCCGACCCGCCCGCGCGACGAGCCACGGCCGGCCGGCCCGCGCCCGCGCGGGCCGACCGACGAAAAGCCCGCGCCCGACGAACCGCGCGCTCTGACGCGAGGCGAGGCGAAGACCCGCCCGCGCCGAACCGACGGGAACCGCGCGGCGAACCGGCGCCGACCCGGCGCCGCCTGCGAAAGCGCGCCGCGATTCCCCGGGAAACGAGCCGGCGTGCGACGCGCGCGGAGAACCCACGCCGCGCCGCGCCCCGCGACCCCGCTGGCCGCGAACCCCCGCCGCCGAAAGCGCGACAGGACCCCGAAACGGCGCGAATCGGACGCCGGAACGAAAACCCCGACGGAACGCCCGAACGCCCCCGCGCGACCGCACCGCGCGCGACCGACCGCGACGACCGCCAGCGGCGCGGAAACGGAGGACACGGGGGAACCCGCGGGAACCGAAACGCGCGGCGGGAACGGCCCGGCCGCCGCCCCTTGAGGAAAAAACTCCCGCCGACGAGACCGAATAGCCGAACCCGCCGACGCAGAACGCCGCGAAGAACCCGCGACCGAAACCTGGCCGGCGCGCGCGAAGCGCCGCACCCGCGCGACGCGCCGACGGACGCGCCCCCGAGCGAGCCCGCCGACCGACGGCCCGCCGAAACCGACCGCCGGCCGCCCGACGCGAAACGCGGCCGAGGCCGACGGAAAAGCGCCCCGAGACCGCGAATCCCCGCGAACCCGGCGCGAAACCGCCCGACGAAAAAGGCCCCGCGCCGAAGCCCACGCCGGCGAACCGACGCGAGCGACCCGCGACGCCCGAAACCCCGCGCGCGCGGACCGCCGCCGGCCGACGCGCGGCGCCGGGCGAAGCGGCCCGCCGCACGAAACCCGCCCGCCGCGCCGACAGGACCGGACCCGCAAAAAAACCCATCGCCGCGCGAACGGCCCCGCCGGAACCGCCGGAAACCCCCGGACCGGGCGACGCGCGAAACCCCGCCGACCGCGCGAAAAAGAGACAGCCGCGCTGCGACGCGGACGGAAGCCCCCCTGCGCGCGCCGCGCGACCGCCGACGCGTCGCGCGTACCCGCCCCCCCGCCCTCTGCGCGACCGCCCGCCCGCGAACCCCGCGCCGACTGGATGCGCGCCCCATGAGCGACGAGAAACGTCGGAGACGCGTCCCGAGACCGAAACCGGACCGACCGCGAACCCGGGGGCGCCGCAAAGCCCGGAGCAGACGCGACGAGAAACGGACGCCGGGCGCGAGACGGCCTGAAACCCGGCCGGCCCCCCGCGCGACCGCGCGCGCTCCGACGCCCTGGCGGGCCCGAACCCGGGGGCGCCGGGGACCGCCTCGGCCGCCCGGCCGTGACCCGACGGAAAACGGGCGACCGACCGAAACGCGCCCGCGCGAAACGCGGACGCGGACGACCCGCGCCGAACGACCGAAGAACCGAAACGGTCCGCGCCCCGGCCCGGCCCCGAACCGCGCCCGCGACCGAGCGCGCCCGACTCGGCACCGACGACCCGCGACGGAACGCGAGCCGCGCGGCCGCGCGACGCCCCGCCGCCGCGAGCGGACCGTCCGACCGGCGCGCGCGCGAAGCCGCGACCGACGCGACGAGGAACCCCGCCGGAACCGTCGAGCCCGGACCCGCCCCCGCGAATTAGGGAACGGCCGCCCCGAAACCGCCCGCGAGACCCGGCCGCCGGCGACGACGAACGAGCCGCCCGATCAGACGACGAGCGACGACCGACCGGCCCCCTCCGCCGAGGCGCCGACGCCGACCGGCGAAACGCGCCCGCCGCACGCCCGACGAGCGGACGCCGCGACGACGCCACGAGAACGCCGAACCGACGCGACCCCCGAAGGACCGCGACCCCGACGCGACGCGAAAACGCGAGCCGCGGACCGGCCGCGAATACCCCGAACGACGCGGACGCCGACGCGCCCGCCGAAACGACGAAGAACCCGGCGGAGCGCCGCGAACCGCGCGGCGAAGAACCCGAGCGCGCGAAACGGCGCACCACGCGGCCGACCGCGCGACGCACCGCCGCGACGGAACCGACGAACCGACAGACCGACACCCGAACGCCGACGAAACGCGACCGCCGCGACGCGACCGACGAAGCGCGGCGCAGGCGGCAAGCGACCGACACCGCCCGCAGAGGCCGCCGAACCCCGAACCGAGCGCCGAACGACCGGCGACGCGACGAAACCCGACCCGCGCCGCGCCGACCGCGCACTCGAACCGCCGGCGCGCCGCCGACGCGGCGCCCGCGCGAGCGCGACGCCCGAACCGACCGCCGGAGGACGCCGCCGACCGCGGAAAGCCGCGCCGACCCGAACCGACGAACGAGGCGCCACGAAACCGGAACGCCACGCGAACCGAACGCGCGACGGACCGGCGGAAACCGGCCGACGACCGAAAACCGGCCGCGCCCCCCCCCCGGAACGAACCCCGACGGCCGAACCGCCGACCGCCCCGAACCGCAGACCGAACCCCGGCACGCGACCGCGGCACGACGCGACGGGAACGACTCCGCGAACGGAGCCGCCGGACGGCGATTACGAAAGCGGAGCCTCGCCGCCGGCGCCGCCGCGCACCCACGGAAATCGCCCCGACCCGCCGAAAGCGCCGAACGAAGAAAAAACCGAAAAACCCGCCAGCCCCGCCGCCCGATGCGAGCCGAACCCGAACGGAGCGCGCCGGACGGCCGCCGCGCGCGCCGCCCCCCGGCCGCAGCGACGGCCGGGCGAACCGAAGGAACCGGACGCGGCACGCGAGCGCGCCGACCCGGGCGACCCGCCGACGACCCCGCCGCCGCGAACGGACGAGACGCGCGAACCGCCCGCCCGCCCGCCGAAGACGAAAAACGAAACTCGAGGCGAAACCGACGACGCCCGTCCGCCGAGCCCGCGCCGCCGCAGTGCGACCGCCCCGGCGGCGACGCGACGCCTGACGGGACGCCCCTCGACCGAACCCGGGGGGCGACCGGCGACGGAAACGAAGCCGGCGCGGCCGGAAACGAAGGCGGAGACGCGCGCCGGACGAAGCCCGCCCGGGACGGCGAAGCGACCCGCACCCGCCCGAGCGGCCCCCGAACGCCGAAAAAACTCGCGCGACCGCGGACCGAAGAACGCCGAACGCGGCGAGCCCGCCGGCCGACGCGCGCGCGGAAACGCGCCCGCGAACGCCGCCCGAGACGAGACGCCAGACCGCGCGCGAACGCTCGACAGCCAAGACCCGCACCCCCCCCCCCCAGCCGCGACCGCGCGGGAACCCGCGCCGACCGCGAGAACGCGCCGCCGACGCGGCCCGCGGCCTCCCGACCGACGCCCGAGGGGACCGACCGCCCCGGGCCGACGCGCCGCAGAACGAGTCGACCCCGCGGAAACGCCGACAGGAGCGGCCGCGCGACCGAGGCCGCGCGCGACAACCGACGCCGCCCCGAGCCCCCGCGATAAAAAACCCCCGCCGACGGCCGGTCGCGAAGCGCTCCGCGCGCCACGACCGAACGCCCCGAAGCGCCGGCGGCGCGCGCCCGAGCGCGCCGAAAAACGTGCCGCGAACGGCCCGACGCGCGAACTCCCCGGCCCGGCGGCGGGGAACGCCCGAAAACGCGACGCGCGCCGCGCTCCCTCCCGGACGGGAACCGCCGAGCTCATCGAACCCGAGGCCGACCGCCGGCCGACCCGCCGACCCGAACGAGCGCGAAAAGCCGCGAACGCCGACCCTCGAGAACCGGCGACCGCGCCGACCGCGGGCCCGCAGCGATGCACGGAAACGAAGCGCGAACCCGACGCCGAAGCGGGGAGGGCGCGACGCCCGCCGGACGACGACCGGCGAGCGCCCCTCACGGACCGAAGCGGAGGCGAAACGCGGCCGCGGAGACGAAACCGCGCGGAGCCCCGACACGACGAAAGCAACGAGGAGCGAGCGCGCCCCCCGGAACGCCCCGAAACCGCGGACGGGGGGCCGGCGCGCGGAAGCCGCCCGCCGAAGCCGCGCCGAAAAAACCCCGAAAACGAACGGCGACCCGGGACCCCGGAAAGCGACGACCGGCCTGAGACGAACCCGAAAGCGGCGCGACCGGCGAACCCCCCCGCGCCGCGCAGGAGCCGAAAAGCGCCGCGGCAGACGCGACCGCGAGATCCTGCCCCCGGCGAAACGAAAAAGACCGGCGCCCCGGAAACGCGCGAACCGCGCGCGCCGCGGCGCCCGCGACGCCGGAGACCCGAACGGACGGAAGCCGACGAGGCGCCGACGAGGCGGCCGACGGCCCCGACCCCCGACCGAGACGAGAAAACCGCGCCGACCGACGCCGACCGCGGGGGCGAAAAACGCCCCCGCGCGCGATGGCCCCGCCGACCGAGAGGGGGAAGCCCGGAAAACCCGCCCGCGGGCCAGCCGCGACCGCAAAACGAAGCGAGAAAGCCGCCAGGAAAAACGAAACGCCGCGAGAACGCTCGAGACGACACGAACGCGAACACCGACCGCGCCGGACGAACCGCGCCGGCCGGCACCGACCGCCCGAAGGGGGGTAGCGATAACCGGCGAACCCGCCTCCCGCGAACTCGACGACCGCCGAGACGAAGGGCGGGCGACCCCGAATACGCGCGCGAGAGGCGCCCGGCGCCGCGCGAGAAGGCGAACCGACGGGGAACCCGAAGAACGACCCGATCGGAAAAAAACGCCCGAGACGCCGGACGAACGGACCCGCCACCTCATTGCGAAACCGACGCCGGCGCCGCCCGCGGGCGCCGCCCCGAATACCGCCTGGCCGCGAACGGCGCGCGAACGAACCCTCCGCCCCGACGCGTAACCGCGGCGCCCGCGAGAAGCGACGCCGAAGACCGGAGCCGCGCGCGGAAAAACGCGCGACCCCGCGCGCCCCACGCGACGCGCCGCAAAGACGGACCGGAAAAACCGGACGGACCCGCCCGTGACGATCCCCGCCGCGGCGACACGCCCCCGCGGACGGGGCCTGACGGCGACCAGGGACCCCGAACCGCGCGCGGGCCCGCGACGCCGAACGCCCGCGCGACGCGAACTGGCCGCCGCCGGCGGCGACGGCTGGCACGCGGCCCGGCGCGCCGGCGAACCGCCCCGGCCGACGCGCGCGACGACCAGGCGAACGAAAACGCGGACGCGAGCCGGGCGGAACGCCGCCGCGAAAACGCGCGCCCGCGAAGCCGAACCGCCGGTAACGGCGCGAAAAGAAAAGACCCGGACGGCCGACCGCGCCGCAACGGGCCGAAAGCGACCGACCGAGGGGCGCGCCCCGAACGACGAGCCGCGACGGCGAAGCGAAACGCGCGCGCGGAAAACGGCGCCGAGCCCCTCGACCCGCCCCCCGGGCCGCGACCGACGCGCGCCGAAAACGCGAACCTCCGACGACGCCCCCCCGCCGAAGCGCCGCCGCGCGAAAACCGACGCGCGCCGCCGAACGCGCGCGCGGACGGCGATACGACGCCCCGCCGCGCGCCGGCGCGAGCCCGAAACCGACGACGACGACACGTACGGGGATCGACGAACGCCCGAGCGCCCTCGAAACCCGACCCTGGAACGAACGAATCTCACCGGAACCCCGAACCTCCGCGACGGGCGGCGGCCCGAAACGACCGACGCGCACCGACGCACCGCCGGACCCGAAGCGCCCCCCGGACGCGGGAACCGCGCTCGAAAACCGACGGCGCCGCGCGCGAAAACGCCGACGCGACCGCCGGCGGCGACCGCGCCGGGACGCGGACCCCGCGAACCGAATCGCGCGAGCGGCACCGGAACTCGCCGGCGACCGAGCGCCGGAAAAACCACGACCACCCGAACGAACCCGAGCGGATCCGCGCCGCGACCGCGCGGACGCGCGGACGACGCGAACCGAAACCGCCCGCGCCGCCGAACGAACCCGAGCGCCTCGCCCCCCGCGCCCGACCCCCCGAGGACCCCGACGACCCGCGACGACCCCCGAGGAGCCGAAACCCGCGAGAACGAACCCGAACGGAACCGACGCGCGCGAGAACGAACCGCGACCCCGCGGAGACCGCCCGTACCGACGCCGGAGAACGCGCGTCGACCGCGGGCCGAACCCCCCGCGCGTCCGACGAAGCGCGCCGAGCCCGACCGACGCGCGGCGACGCCGCCGCGAACGCGGCGCGCGGAACCCCGCGACGCCCCGCCCGAGGACGGCGACGAGCGACGCGACCCCCGCCCGCGCGCCGCGCGCGCGCCGCGCCGCCGGCAGAGCCGACTGAGAGGCCGAGGACGCCGCGCGCGAGGACGCGA
>JAIWJD010000341.1:0-10563 GCA_022818045.1 Neotoxoptera formosana | reverse complement strand
GGGGGTTTTCTTGGGGTTTCTGGGGGTTGTGGGGTTTGGGGGGGGGTTTTTGGGGGGTTTGGGTTGGTGCTCGGGTTGGGCTTTTTCTGCTTTGTTTTGGGCTGGGGGGGGGGGGGTTGGGGGGTTTGGGTGGGGCGGGGGTGGGGGGGTCTGGGGGGGGTTCTTTGTGTCTTGGGGGCTTGGGTCTGGTCTCTTGGGCGGGGTTTGGGGGGGGGGGCTCTGGGTTGGGTTTGGGGGGGGTGGGGGGTGGGGGTCTGTTCTGGGTTCTGGGGGGGGGGTGGGGGGGTCCTGGGTTCGTTGGGTTTTTGTTTGCTGGGGGGGGCCTGCGGGGGTTGGGGGCTTTTTTGGGGGTCGGGCTGCTTCTGGTTCGCCCTTTTCTGGGGGGGGGTTTTCCTTGGGGGCTGGGGGTGGGTGTGTGGGGGTTTTGGGTTGTGGTGGGGTGGCCCGGGGTTGCTGGGGGGTTTTGGGGGGGGTTTGGGTTGGGGGTGCTGGGGGGTTGGGGTTTTTGGTTGGTGGGCTGTGGGGGGGTGGGGGGCCTTGGGTTGCTTTGGGGTTTTCCTTGGGGTTTCTTTGTGGGTGGGTGGGTTGCGGTTGGGTTTTGGGGCTGGGGGGGGTTTTTTGGGGTTTTTGGGTTTTGGTTGGCTTGTTGGGGGGGGCTGGGGGGTCTTGGGGGGGGTGTGGGGGGTCTGTGGGGGGTTTTGTGGGGGGGGTTTTGGGTTGGCTTTGGGCTCGGGGGGGGGTCTGGGCTTTTGTTGGGGGGGGGGGGGCTGGGGTTTGGGCGGGGTTGCTGCTGGGGGGTTGTGGGGGTGGGGCTGGGGGGGGGGGGGGGCCCTTGGGGGGGCTGGGGGGTCGGGGTTTTGGGGGGGTCTGGGGTTTTGGGGGGGTTGCTTCTGCTGTTTGTCTTGGGGGGGTTGTGGGGGGGTCTTGGGTTTGGGGGGTTCTTTGGGGTGGTTTGGGGGTTTTTCTTGGGGGGGGTGGGTCGGGGGGGTTTTGTGGTTGTGGGGGGCGGGGGTTGGGGGGTTTGGGTTTTTGTGTGTTGGGCTGGGGGGGTTCTGGGGTTGGGTTATTTTTTGGGGTGCTTGCTTTGGGGTTGCTGGGGGTTTGTGGGGCCCCTGCTTTGGGGGGCGGGGTTGGGTGGGGTTGGGGCTTGGGTTGGGGGCTGGGGGGGGGGGGGGGGCGGGGTTTGGTCTTTTCTGGTTGGTTTGGGCCCTCTTGGGGGGGGGCGGGGTTTTTTGTCCTCTGGGGGGTTGGGCCTTTCTCGGGTGGCTGGGGGGGGGGGGTTTTCTCCTGGCCCTGTGGTGTTGGCTTTTTTTTTGGGCTGGCTGTTTTCTGGGTGTTTTTTGGGGGGTGTTTGGGGGGGTTTTCTCGGGGTTGCTTGGGGGGTTTTTGTCTGTGGTGGGTCTCTGGTGGGGGCTTGCTGGTTGGTGTGTCTTGCTGGGCTGCTGAGCTGCTCTTGGCTTGTGTGGAGTCTGTTGATGTTGTCTGCTGTTTGGGGGGTTCTGTTGGGCTGGGGTGTCTTCTGCCTTTGGTCTGGGTCTGGGTGTGCTTGGGCTGGTGCTGGTCTTGGGCATGCTCGCTCTGTCTGGCTGTTGTGGGCCGGGGGTCTGGTGCTGCTGGTGGGGAGGCACTGGTCTGGTTTGTCATTGTCTTCTGCGTTCTGGGGTGGCTCTCTTGGTTTGGCTGCTCTGCTGTGGGGGCTGAGTCTGGTGTTTGTGGTTCCTGCTTGTTCTCTGGAGGTAGCTTTAGTGGGGGCTGTGGGGTGTTCTGTGCTGGGTTTGGGGGTGTTTGTCTGCGTTGTCTGTGTCTTCCTCTGGCTGGGCTGTCTGTTCTTGGGCTGGCTCGTTTGGCTGTGGGCTGCTGTGCTGTCTGGGCTTCTGTGGGCTGTGGCTCTTGTGGGGGGGGGGGGGGGTTGTCTGCTTCTGGGTTGGTGTTGTCTCTGCCTGTCTGCTGGGTCTGTTGTTGTCTTCTGGTGTGTGCTCGGTGGCTGTGGTTTTCTTCTGGGTGTGTCTTGTGGTCTCCTGTGCTGCTTTCTGTTGGCTGTTGTGCTGTGGCATTGGCTTCTGGCACTGCTCTGGGCCTTGGTGTCTCTGTCTCTGCTCTGCTTGGTGGGTGTTGGTCTGCTGGGTTGGTCTTGGTGGCCTGTTTGGTCAGCTGGGTTCTGTGGGCTTCCTGGTCTGCCTGTGTCTTTGCTTGTGGGCTTTCTTTGCTTGGCTCTATCTGGTGGCCTGCTGATGAGGGTGCTGGGTTGCTTCATGTGGGGTGGTGGCTGTCTGCTGTGGTCTGTGTGTCTGCTGTCTGTGTCTGGCATGTGTCTTCTGTGTCTGGGTCTGTGTGTGGTGTCTGGTCTGGTTTGTCTCTGGTGTCTCTGCTTCTCTGCTGGTCTGTCTGTGGTCTGCTCTGTGTCTTGTGTGGTTATGCTGTTGATGGGTCTGTCTGCCTGTGGGGGTTCTTGGCTTGTCTGGTCTCAGTTCTCGCTTTCTGTGTGCTGTTCTGAGCTGGTGGTGACTGGTGGGTCTGGTGAGTTTTGGGCTTTCGCTGTTTGGGGCTTGTCTGCTTGTCTTGTGTTGGCTGTTGCTGCTCTGGGTGGTGGTTCTTGGGTGTGGCTTTCTGTGGCTCTGTGGGCTGTGTCTGTGTCTGCTCTGCTGTGGCGTGCTGGGGCTTGCTTCTGTTCTGTCTCTGAGGGTGGGTTGTGGGTGGGTCTGATTTCATTGTGTTGTCATCGGCCTTTGGGGTTTGGCTGCTCTGTGTGGTGGGGGCTTCTGGCTGGTGGTCTGGCTTGTTGTGTCTCTGGGCTTGGCTGGCCTGTGTGGGCTTGGGGTGGCTGCTGTCTGGCTTCTGGCGTTGGTTGGGAGGTGGCTTTCCATTGTTCTGGTTCTGCTGGCTCTTGTTCCTGCTGTGGGCTGTGGTGTTGGGTGGGTGTCTGGGTCTGGGTCTCCTGGTCTGTGGAGGGACTTGCTGGCTGTGTCTGGTTCTGGTGGTGGTCTGCTGGGCTGCCCCGTGGTGATCTTCTGGGGTGGGTGTGGGGTCTGGCTGTTTTTGGGTGGTGTCTTGTCTTGCTTGGGCTGTCTGTCTGGGTGGTCTTGTGGGGACTTTCTGTCTGGTCTGTGTTTGTGTGTGGCTTGCTCTTTTGCTCTCACTCATGTGGGATGTGCTTTTGACTTCTGTTTGGGTCTTTCTTCGTCTGCTGTTGCTGTTGCTCTGTTGGGTGTGGGTCTTGCTGGTATGGTGGGTTCTTTGAGGTGTGGCTGCTGTTGGCAGCTTGGGCTTTCTGGTCTTGTTCTTGGTCTGGCTTTTGGTCTGCTGTTGGCTGGGTCTCTGTCTGTGCTTTGCTGTCTTTCCTGGTTTGGGGTTGTTCTTGTGTCTGGTGTGTTTTTCTGTGGGTGGGGGTCACTGCTCTTCCTGACTTCTGTGCTCATGTGTGTGTGGCTAGTGTGTGTTGGTATTGGTGGTTGGCTTGTTGGCTTGTCTTGGTGCTGGCTTGTGTCTTGGCTGTGCTGTTGGTGTCTGGTCTGGCAGTGGGCTGTCTGTTCTGTGCTGTGTCTGCTGTGTCTGGCTGCTGGGGGCTGTGTGTGTCTGTGTCTGCTCTTGGCTCTTGTGGGTGTGGGTGGGGGTGGGCTGGTCTTGTCTAGGGTTGTGGGGGTGCTGTGTCTTCTGTCTGGTGTGGGAGGGTCTTGGTTCTGGGTTGTGGCTGTTGGGGTCTTCTGGGTGGGCTGCTGGGGCTGTTCTTGTTTCTTTCTCCTCTTGGGTTGTGGGTGGTGTTTCTGGTCTGCTCTGTGGGGGTGGGCTGTCTCTTTGTGTGTTTGTCCTGCTGTGGGCTCCTTGTGTGTGGTGCTGTTTGTTTGTCCTTGGTCTGTTCTGGAGGGTGGGGGGTTGGTTGTCTGGCTTTGCTGGGTGGCTGTGTGGGGGCTGGTTGGGTCTGGTGTTTGGGGTGGTGCTGCTGCTGGTCTGTTTCTGGGCTGCTGGGCTATCTTGTCCTGGTTGTCTGGTCTGCTGCTGGTCTGGTTTGTGCTTCTGTTCTGGGCTGGGGTCTGTTGGTGTCTTCTGGGTTTGTCTGATAGTGCTTGCCTTGGCTTGCTGCTGTGGTGCGTGTTGGTTGTTGGCTGGTGTCTCTGGGCTGGGGCTGCTGTTTGTGTCTTTTGTGGCTCTGGCTGCTTGTGGGTTGTGGGCTTGTCTTGCTTTGATCTGCTTTCTGTTGGGGTGGCTGGTGGTTCTTCTGTGTGCCTGGGTTGTCCTGGTTGCCTGGCTGCTGGTGCTGGCTGTTCTGGGTTCTGGGGCTCTGCTGGATGTCTTTTCTGGTTCTTCTGTGGTCCCTGGGTCTTGCTCTTCAATGGCTTGTGCTGTCTGGCTGGGGCTGTCTCTGTCTGGTGGCTGGGGCTGGGGTGTCTGCTTGTCTGCTCTCTGGGCTTCTGTTGCTCTTGTCTGTTGTCTTCTGTCTGGGTTCTCTTGGCTGTGTGTCTGGGCTTGGGTCTTGCATGTCTTTTTCTTGGGTGGGGTGTGGCCTGGCTCTTCTGTGGTCTTGTCTTTTGGGGCTTGGTGTCTGGTCTGTTTTGGCTTCTCTGCTTTCTTTTGCTGTCTGCTCTTTTTTGCTGTCTTCTCTGCTCTTCTGTCCTGTGCTGTAGCTTGTGCTTCTGTGTTGCTGCTTTGTGTCATTTCTTGGGGGGTTGGGGTCGGGGCTTTGCTCTGTTCTTGCTGGTCTCTGTGCTGTTGGCTGGGGCTCTGTGCTGATCTCTGTCTTGGTGGCTGGCCTTGTCTTCTCTTTCTGTGGGGGGGGTTGGGTGTCTTCTGTTTCTGCCTGTGGGCTGGCTTTTGGGTGTTTCTGTTGTGCTGTCTTTCAGTGACTTGGGTGTCTGGTGTGGTTTGGTCTGCATGTGTGGGTGTGGTGGGCTGCTTGGGGCTGTGGCTGTGAGGTCTGCTCTCTTGGGTTGTGCTGCTGTGGCTCTCTCTTTCTTCTGTCTTGTCTGGTTGTGCTCTGGGTGTCTTGTAGTGTGGTGGTGTCTGGTGGTGTGGCTTCTTTGTGCTGCTGTGCTGGTGTGGTTGTCGTGGACTCTGGCTGGCTTCTGGGGCTGTGTTGCTTGTGGCTTTTGTCTGTCTGTGGTGCCTTTGTGGGGCTGTCTGGATGGGTGGTTGGTTGTGCTGGGCTGTTCTGCTTCTGCTGGGTTCTTTTTCTGCTGTGGCTGTTGACTGGTGGTGCTGGGTGGGTTGTGGCTGCTGTGGTGCCTGTTCTTTGTGGCTGGGTTGGGGCTGCCGTTTCGAGCTGGGTGCTCTGGCTGGTGGGTGTTGTGTTTCTTTTGCTTAGCTGCTAGGTCTGTGGCCTTGGCTGGGTCTGTCTGCTTAGCTGGTGTCTGCTGACTGGGCTCTTCTCTCTTGTGGTGCTTGTGTTTGGCTGTGGTCTTGCTTCTGTGTTGTGTTCTGGGTCTGGTGCTTGGTGTGTCTGGGTGTCGGCTGGCTGTGGCTCGTGCTGCCATTGCTGCTGTGGGTCTCTCTCTTGTGTCTTGCTGGGGGCTCTCTGGCCTGCTCTGGCTGGACCTGGGTCTGCTTCTCTGACTGTGTGTTGGTCTTTTCTGCTGTCTTGCCCTGTTGTGTCTCTGGTGCTTGGGTAGGTTTGCGTCTTTCTTTGGGCGGGGGGGGGGGGGGGGGCGTGCCTGGTGGGCTGGCTGTCTCTGTGGCTCTTGGGCTCTCTGTGTTCTGTGGCCTCTTTCTGTGTCTGCTGTAGCTGTGTCTGTCTCCGTCTGCTTTGGGCTGTGTGTTCTGCTGCTGTGGTCTGTCTCCTGCTGGGGGGGGTGTGGTTGGTGGTCTGCTGCTGCTCTTGGCTGGTGTGTGGGTTTGGTTTGTGTCTGGTGGGGCTGTCTTCTGTGTGGCTGTGAGGTCCTCTGTGTCTGTGGCTGTGTCCGCTGTGCTGTGCTCTGTGCTTGTGATGGCTGGTGTGCTGCTGGGTTCTGGCTGCTCTGGGGATGTGTTGTGGGGCTGCTGCTGTGGTCCTCTTTCTGGCTGCTGTTGTGGCTGTTTCTGTGGCTTCTCTGTGGTGCTTCTTGGGTTTCTGGTGTGAGGGGGCTGCTGCTTGCTCTCTGTGCTGTCTGCTGGTTGCGTCTGGCTTGCTGTGTGTCTGTGTTTGTCTACTATGTTCTGCTTGGCTCTGTTTCTGTTCTTGGCTTGTGTTCTTGGTGCTTCTGTGTCTGTTGGGGGCCTTAGGGGGGGTGGCTGGGTGCTGTTGTCTGCTCTGCTGTGGTGTCTGGGTCTCTTTGGTTGGGCTGTCTTGGCTGGGTGTGTCTGCGTTTCCTGGTTGTTGCTGGTCTGTTTTTGTGTGGGGGGCTGTGGTGTGTCTGGCCTGCTTGTGGTGGTCTTCTGTGGCTGTGTGGTGCTGGGTGTGGGCTGTCTTGCTGTCTTGGTGGTGTGGTGTTTTGGCTGTGCTGTGCTGGTGTCTGTGGGGCTTGTGCTGGTTTGTCTGTGGCTGGTTTTTGGCTGGGGTTCTGGTGTCTGCTTGTGTTTTGTCTCTGGTTCCGGGTGGGGTCTTGATCTCTGGGTTGGGGCGTTTGACAAACCCTTCCACTCCCTGGGGGTGTTGTTGGAGCTGGTTTGGGGGTGGTCTGTGTGTGTCTGTTTGTCTGTGCCTTGTTTCTTGGTGGGCTGGCTGTGGTGGTTGCTGTTGCTGTGGGTGCTTGTGGGGCTTCTGCTTGTTGTTGCTGTCTGTCTGGTGTTGGCCTAGTTGGCTCTGTGGGTGATGCTGCTGGCTGGTCTGGCCCCCTGGCTGTCTGTGCGTGTCTGTGCTCTGCTGTCTGCTTCTTGGGGGGCTGGTGTGTCTTGGGTCTGTGGTTGGGTCGTCTGTGGCTCTGGGGGGGGGTGTTTCTCTCCTGGGATGGCTCTGGTGGTCTTGCTTGGCTGTCTGGGTGCTGGTCTTTTGGCTTACTGGGCTGGTGCTGTTGGCTGTGGGTGTCTCTGCTTCTCCTTTGTCTGTGGGGTTTGTGGCTTTGTTTTGCTTGGTCTGTCTGGTGTGGCTGGGTTGTGTCTTGTGCTGGTCTGCAGGTTTCCTGGGTGGGGTTGTGTGTGTGTTCTTGTGGGTGCTGTCTGTCGTCTGGTCTGCTGCTCTTGGCTGCTTGGTGTTGGCTTCTGGTCTGCTGCTGTTCGTTTCTCTTCCTGTCTGTCTTGTGGTCTTGCTTGTTCTCTGGTGTGGGGTGGCTGGCTTGCTTGTGGATTGGCTTCTGCTTCTTGCTGGCTGGAGTCTGGTGTGCTGCTTGCTCTTTTTGTCTGCCTTGCTGTGGCTGCTTTCTGGTGTCTCGGCCTGCTGTGTGGCTGGTCTGTGTCTTCTCTGTTTGTGTGGGGCTGTCTGGGTGGCTGCGCTGTGTGTCGCTGGTTTTGGTGCTGTCTGGGGATCTGGGTGGTGTTGGTGCTCTGCTGCTTGTCTGGCTGGCTTCTCTGCTCTTGTGGCATGGTCTGGGGCTGTGCCTGCTGGCTGTTGTGTGTGTTGCTGTGCTTGGTTTGTTCTGGTCTGTGACATTTTGGGCTGGTGTGGCTGGTCTGCTTCTGGGTTGCTTCTCTGGGGTGCTGGTGTGGTTTCGTGTGGCTCTTGTGTTCTTCTGTCTAGTCTCTTGGTGTGGTGTGGGTGGGGGCTGCTGGTTTGTCTTCTCTGTTTGGCTGATGTCTTCTCTGCTGCTGGGTCTTCTGTTGCTGGCTTGTCTGCTCTCCCCTGTTCCTTGTTTTTGTTCTTTTGTGTGGTTTTGTTTTCTTTGTGTGTGTGTGATGTTTTTTTGTGTTTTTGTGTTTGTGTGCTTTGTTTGTTTTGGTTTGTCTTTTCTTGTTTGCTCCTGTGTGTTTTTGTTGTGTTGTTTTTGGGGTTTGTGTTTGTTGTTTTTTGTTTTGGTCCTTTTTGTTGTGTTTGTCTTTGGGTTGTTGTTGTGTTTGTTGTTTTGTTTTTTTTTTCTTTTTTGTCTTGTTGTTTGTCTCTTGGGTTGTTCTTGTTGTGTGTGTTTTTTGTTTCTTGTTTTTTTTGCTGTTGTCTTTTGTTCTTTGTTTTGTTTGTTGTTGTTTTGTTTTTTGTTTTTTTTTGTTTTTTGTTTTTTGTGTTTTTTTGTTGTGGGTTTTGTTTTGTTTTGTTGTTTTTGTTTTTCTTTTGTTTTTTTGTTTTGTTTGTTTTTGGGTTTTTTTGTTTGGTTTTTTTTTTTTTTTTGTTGTTTGTTTTTTTTTGTTTTTGGTTGTTTTTGTTTTTTTCTTTGTTGTTTTTTGTTTTTTTCTTTTTTTTTGTTTTTTTTGTTTTTTTTCTTTTTTTTTTTGTTTGTGTTTTGGTTTTTTTTGTTTTTTTTTGGTTTTTTTTTTTTTGTGTTTTTGTGTGTTTTTTTTTGTGTGGTTTTTTTTTTGGTTGTTCCTTTTGTTTTTTGGTTTTTTTTTTTTTTTTTTCTTTTTTTGTTTTCCCCTTTTCTTGTTTGTTGTTTTTTTTTTTGTTGTTGTGTGTTTTTTTGTTCTGTTTTGGCCTGGGGGTTCTTGTTTTTTTTGTCGTTTGCTTTTGTTTCTGTTGTGTGTTCTTTTGTTTTTGTGTTTTTGTCTGTGTGCCTTTGCCCTTGTTTCCCTTTGTTTCTTTTGCTTTCTTTGCGGGTTCCTTTTGTTTTGTTTGTTTTTGTCGTTTCTTTTTTTTTTTTTGGTTTGTGTGTGTTGTGTGCTGCTTGTGTTTTGCTTGTTTCCTGTGCCTGTGTGGTCTCCTGTGTTGTCTTTGCTGTTGTCTTTGTGCTTTTGCTATGTTGTCTGTTGTGCTTACTTGTTGTTTGCTGTGTGGCTTCCGTTCTGTTGTGTTGTTGCTGTCTTTGTTGTTCGTGGCTCTCTTCTGTGTTTTGTTGTTTTGTTTTGTGTTGCTGTTGTTTCTGTGTTCTTTGGCTATTGTGCTGTGTGTGCTTTGCTTGTCTTTGTCGTTTGTGCTGTGTGTTGTTGTGTGTCTTCTTCGCCTGTCTTGCATCTATTCGTTGCTTGTCTGTGTTTTGTTTGCTTTTCTTGTCTTGTGCTTCGTTTGTGCCTGCTCTCTTTGCTTGTGTCTGTTTGTTCTGTGTTCTTGTGTTATTGTGTGTTGTGTCTTGACGTGCTCTTGTTGTTTCTTCTTGCTGTTGTTCTGTTCTTGCTTGTTGTGATTTTTTGATGTTTTGCTTTGTTGTGTGCTTGTCTTTGTTGTGTCTGCTTTTTTTGCTCCTTTCTTTCCTTGTTTTTT
This sequence comes from Neotoxoptera formosana, assembly GCA_022818045.1. NCBI lineage: Eukaryota > Metazoa > Arthropoda > Insecta > Hemiptera > Aphididae > Neotoxoptera > Neotoxoptera formosana. The sequence goes on along the minus strand of JAIWJD010000341.1, from coordinate 1,379 downwards.
ATTCTTGTTCGTTTGGGTTGTTGTGTGTTTTGTTTTTGTGATTGTGTTGTCTGTGTTGGCTTTTCTTTTGTTTTTTTTTTGTTGTTTGTGCTTTTGTTGTGATTCTGGTATTTTTGTGTGTTTGTCTTTTTGCTTTGTGTTCTGTCTTTGTGTGCTTGTCTTGTGCTTTTGTTTGTGTCTTGTTCTTTCTGTTGCTGCTTTTCTTCGGTCTGCCTGTGTCTGTGAGTGCCTTTTGTTGTTGTGTGCTGTTTTTTTTGGTTTCTTGTTGTTTTTTTGGTTTGTGTTTTGGGTGTGTTTGGGTTTTCTGTGGGTTGTTGTTTTTTGTTTGGTTTTTTTTGCTTTTTTTTTTGGTGTTTTTCTTTGGTTTGCTTGGGGTTTTGGTTTGTGTTGTTGCTGTTTTTGTGTTTGTGTGTGTTCTTGGTTGTTTTGTTGTTGTTGCTTGTTTTTTTTGTGTGTGTTTTTTGTGTTGGGTTTTTTTCTTTTGTTGGCTGTGGTTTGTTTTTTGTTGGGGTTGTTGTTTTTTTTGTTGGGTTCTTTGGGGTTTGTTTTTTTGTGTGTTTTTGTGTTGTTTTGCTTTTTGGTTTTTTTGTTTTTTTGTGGGCTGTGTTTTGTTTTTTTTGTTTTTGGGTTGTTTTTTTCTTGTTTTTTGGTGTTTGTCTTGTGTTTGTTTGTTTTGTTTTTTGGTGTTCTTTTGCTTGGTTGTGCTTTTGATGTTGTGTGTTTCTTGTTTCTTTTGTTCTTTGTTGTCTGTGTTGTGTTCTGTTGGTGTTTGTTGCTTTGTGTCTGTGTGTGTGCTTTGTTGGCTTTTTGCTTTCTGTGGCTGTTGTGTTTGTTTGTGTTGTTTGTGTTTTTTTGTTGGGTTGTTGTTGTGCTTGTTGCTCTTTGTGTTTGTTTTTGTGTGTTTCTGTTTGTTTTTTGTCTGATTTTATTTTTGTGTTGTTGTCTTGCCTTGTGTGGTGTTCTGTGCTTGTTGCTTGTTGTGGTTTCTGTGTCTGTGACTTTGGTGGTTTTCTTGTGTGTGTTGCTGCTTTTTTGTTTCTCTGTTCTTTCTTGTTCTTTGTTTGCTTGTTTTGTTTTTTGTGCTTCTTTCGCTTTGTTGTGTTGGGCGTTTTTTCCTTGTCTTGTTGTGTTTTTGTCTGTGTTGTTTTTTTCTCTGACTCTCTTCTGCTTGGCCTTGTTGCCTTGTTTCTGTTTCTTTTGTGCCTTTTTTTTGTGTTGTTGCCCCTTGTTCGTTTTCTTTGTTTGTTTCTCTTTTTTTGTGCCTTCGTTTCTCTTGTTGTGGTCCTGTTTCTTGTCTTGTTTGTTTTCTGTGTTTTTTCTTTTTTTCCTTCTTGGTTTGTTTTTCGGCTGGTTTTCTTTGTGGGTTTCTCCTGGGGGGG
>JAIWJD010000340.1:0-10724 GCA_022818045.1 Neotoxoptera formosana | reverse complement strand
TTCCCCCCTCCCCCCCCCTTCCCCCCCGGCCCCCCCCCCAATCCCCCCCCGGCCCCCCCTTTTTTTCCCCCCCCCCCTTTCTTTTTTTTTTTCCTTTCCCCCCCCTCCTCTTTCCCCCCCCCCCCCCTCCCCCCCAAAATTTTTCCCCTTTCCCCTTTTTCCCCCCCCCTTTCCCTCCTTTTTTTTTGGGTTTTTTTTCCCCCCCCCTTCCCCCCCCCACCCCTTTTTTCCCCCTTTCCCCCTCCCCCCCCCCCCCCCCCCCTTTTTTCCCCCCTTTTCCCCCCTTCCACCCTTCCCCCCCCCCCCCTTTTCCTCCCTCCCCCCCCCCCCCCTTTTTCCCCCCCCCCCCCCCCTTTTTTACCCCCCCCCTTTTTTCCCTTTCCCTTCCCCTTTCCCCCCCTTTTCCCCCCCCCCCCCCCTTTTTTTCCCCCCCCCCCCCCCCCTTTTTTTCCCCCTCCCCTCCCCTTCCCCCTTTTTCCCCCTCCTCGCCCCCTCCCTTCTCCCCTTCCCCTTTTCCCTCTCTTCTCTCCCCCTCCCCCTTCCCCTCTCCCCCTCTTTTTTTTTTCCCTTCTCGGCTCCTTTTCCCGTCCCTCCCTTTTTCCCCCCAAAATTTCCCCCTCCCCCCCTTTTCTCCCCCCCCTTCCCCTTCCAAAAGCTTTTCCCCCCTCTTCCCCTTCCCCTTTCCCTCCCCCCCCTTCCCGTTCCCCTTTGGCTTATTCCTCCTCTCCCCCCTTTCTTCCCCGGGCCCTTTCTCGTTCCCCTTTTCCCCCCCGCCCCCTTCCAGTCCCTTCCCTTTCCTCCCCCCTTTTTCCCCCTCCCCCCTTTTTTTCTTTCGCTCCCCCTTTTTTCCCCCACCCTTTTTATCTTTTTTCCTTTTCCTTCCCTTCCCCTTTCCCCTTTTTTCTATTCCCCCCCCTCGCCCCCTTTTCCCCTCCTCTTTTCCTCCCCTTCCCTTCCTTCCCCTTTCTCCTTTTTACTCCCCCCCCCTTTGCCCCGTTTCCCCTCGCTCCCCCCCTTTTTTCCTTCCCCCCTTCCCCCCCTTTTTCCCCCTCTTTCCTTTTTCCGGGGGCCTCCTCTTTTTCCCCCTTCCTCTTCCTTCCTTTGCTGGCCCTTCTTCCCCCCTTTCTATCCCCCCCTACCCTTCCTTTCCCTTTTTCCTTTTCCCTTTTTTCTCGCCCCCTCTTTCCCCCTCTTCCTCCGCCCCCCTCCCCTTTCCTGCTTCCCCCCACCCCCCTTTTTCCCCCCCCTTTTTCCCCCTTTTTTCCCATTTTCCTTCCCCTCGCCCCAACTTCTTCACTTTCCCTTCCCCCCCTCGCCCACTCCCGCCTTTTTGGGTTCCTAACCCCCTCGCCTTCCTCTCCTTGCTCCCCCCCCATTTTCCCCCCTTAAAACCCTTCCTCTTTCCCTCCTCCCCCGCGTCCTTCCCTTCCCCCCTTTTTCTCTCCCCCCTCTCCTCCCCCCCCCCAACCCTTTCCCCACCCTCCCTCCGTTCCCTTTTCCCCCTTTTTCATTCTTCCCCTACCTTTTTCCCCCTCCCTTTCCTCTCCCTTACTTCCCCCCCCCTGCCCCCCCTCACTCCCCCTCCCCCCTCCCCCCTCCCTTTTTTCCGTTCTCCCTCCCAATTTTCCCCCCTCCTCCTCTCACCCCTTTTCCCTTTTCCTTCCCTTTTTCCGTCCCCTTCCCCCTCTCCCCTCCCCTCCTTTTTACCCCGCCCCTCCCCTTCCTCCCCCCTTTTTCCCCTTTTCCCCCTTTGCCCCCCCTTCCTCTCTAAAACCTTCTTCTCCTCCTTCCCCCCCTTCATCCATCTTCCCCCCTCCTTTTTCCCCCCCTTCTTCCTTTTTCCCCCCTCCCTTCCACCCCCTTCTCCCCCCCCCCCCTTTTCCGCTTTCCCTCCAAATTTTTTCCCCCCTTCCTTTTCCCCCCAATTCTTCCCTCCCCCCCCTCCCTTTTTCCCCTCTCCCCCCCCCATTTTCCCCGTTTTCTCCCCCCCTCTTTCACCGCCCCCTTTCCCCTCTTTTTCCTCCCCTCCTCCCCCCCCCTTTCTCACCTTCCCCCCCCTTTTCCCCCCCTTTTCCCCTTTTCCTTTCCCCCCTTTTTCCTTCTCCCCCCCCCTTGGGGCCCTTTTCCCCTCCCCCCCCCCCATGCCCCCTCCTCGCCCTCCCCCCTTTCCTTTTCTCCCCCCCCCCCTTTTTCCCTCCTCCTTCCGCCCTTTTTGTTCCCTCCGTCGCTCCTCCTTTTTTTTCTTCTCCCCATCCATTTTTTCCTTTTTCCCCCCCTTTTTTCCCCCCCTTCCTCCCCGCCCCCCTTTTCTCCTCCCCTTTTCCCCCCGCCCCCCCCTCCCCTTTTCCCCCCTTCCCCTTTCCCCCTTTCCCTTTTTTCCCCTCCCCCTCCCCCTTCCCCTTTCCCTTCTCCTCTTCCCCTCTTCCCCCCTCCCCCTCCCTTCCCAACCTCCCCCCCTCTCCTCTCTTCCCCTCCCCTCCCTTTCCCCTCTCCCCTCCCTCCCTCCTTCTCCGCCCGCCCGGGGCCCGAATTTCTCCCCCTCTCCCCCCCCTCTCCCCCCCCCCCTTTCCCCTCCATCCCCCCCTTTCCCGGGGCCCCCCCCTTATCCCCCTTTTCCCTAAATTCTTTTTTCCCCCCCTCTCCTTTTCCCTTCCCCCTCTTCCCCTTTTTCCACCCTTTCCTCCCCTTTTTTCCTTTTTTTCCCTCTTCCCCTTTTTTTTCCCCCCCTTTCCCTCCCCCCCATGCCTTTTTCCTTTTCCCCCCCCTTTCTCCCTGCCTTTTTCCCCCTTTTTTTTCCCATTTTTTTCCCCTTTTTTTTCCTTCCCCTCCCCCCCTTTCGCTTTTTTTCTATTCCCCCCCCTTTTCTCCCCCCCGTCTCCTTCGTCTCCTTTCCTTCCTTTTGTTTTCCCCCTTCTTTTTTTTTTTTTCCCCTCCCATTCCCCTCTTCCAGGTTCTCTCCCCTCTTCCCCCTTTCCTTTCCCCCCTTTTTCCCCCGCCCTTCGCCCTCCCCCTTCTCCTCTCTCCTCTTCCCCCCCTTTCCTCGCCCCTTCCTTTCCCCCCTTTTTCCCCTTTCCCTCTCCCCCTTTTCCCCCCCTCCCTTGAACACCCTCCCTCTTTTTTTCCCTTTTTTTTCCCCTTTCCCCTTCCCCCTTTCCGCCCTCTTCCCCACCCTCCTTTTCTTCTCCCCTCCCCCTTTTCCCTTTTTTTCCCTTCCCTTTCTTTCCCGCGCCTTCCCCTCCCCCCCTCTTTTTTTCCCTTTCCTCTTTTTCCCCCCCCCTCTCCCTTCCCCCTTTCCCCTTTTTCCTCCTCTTTTCCTCGCCCTTCCCCCTCTTTTCCCTCTCCTCCCCCCTCCCCTTTTTTTTCCCCCACCCCCCCTTTCCCCCTTTTCTTGTTTTTCCCCTCTTTCCCCCCCCTTCTCTCCCTTCCCCCCCCCTTCCCCCTCCGCCTTCCCCCCCCTCCCTCCCCTTCCCACCCCTCTTCCCCCCTCTTTTCCCCCAACCCCCCTTTTTCCCCCTCTTTTCCCTCTCCCCCTTTTTTATTTTTCCTCCCCCCCCCGTCTCTTTTTCCCCTTTTTCCTCGCCCCCCCTTTCTTTTTTCCCTCCCTCCGGGTTTTTCCCGCAGTCCTTCCCCCCCCTTTTTTCCCCTCGCCCTTCTGATTCCCCGCTCCTTTTCCCTTTCCCGCCCCCTCCCTTTTTGCCCCTCTCCTTCTCCCCCTCCCTCCCTTCCCTTTTCCCACCCCTACCCCCTCCCCTCTTTCTTTTTTCCGCCCTATCCCCCCCTTGGGCCCTCTCCTTTCCTTTTCCCCCCCTCTCCCCACCTTCTTTTTCCCTCCTCTCCCCCCGGCCCCCTCCCCCTTCCTCCCCTTCCCCCCTTCTTTTCCCTCCCGCTTCCCCCCCCCTCCCTTTTCCCCCCCCCCTCCTTTTCCCCCCCTTTCCCTTTCCCCCTTTTTTTCTCCCCCTTTCCCCCACCCCTTCCTGCTTTTCTCCCCCCCCTTTTTCCCCTCCTCCGCCCCTTTCCCCCTTTCCCTTTTCCCCCCCTCCCGGGCCCCTTCCTCCCCCCCCCCATCCCCCCCATTCCCCCGCCCCCCACTCCCCTTTCCCCGCCTTTTTCCGGGCCCCTTTTTTAAACCCCCCCTTTCCCTTCTTCCCCTTCCCTTCCTCTTCCCCCCAACTTTCCTCCCGGGGCCCCGCCCCCCCCCCTTTTCCCAAACCCCTCTCCCCCTCCCTTTTTCCTTCCCTTTTTCCGGCCCTTTCTTCCCCCCCATCCCCTCCTTCCTCGCCTCCCCCCTTTTCCCCCCACCCCTTTTTTTCCCCCCCTCCCTTTTAAATTCCCGATTCCCCCGCCCCCCTCCCATGCTCCCCCCCCTCTCCATGCCCCCTTTTTCCCCCCCCCCGCCTCCCCCCTCCCCCCCCCTTCTTTCTCCCCCCCCTCCTTCCTCACCCCTCCACCCCCCCCCTTTTCTCCTCTCCCTTTTCCCTTTCCCTCCCCCTTTCCCCCCCCCCCCTTTTTTCCCCTTTCTCCCCCCCCCTTTCCGCCCCTCCTCGCCCCCCCCTCTTTTTTCTTCCCTTTTCCCCCACCGACCCTTTTTCCCTTTCCCCCCTTTTAACCCTCCCCCCCCGCTCCCCTCCTTCCCCCTTTTTTTTATCTCCCCCGCTTCCCCTCATCCTTCCCTACCTCCCTCCTCCCCCCTCCCCCCCCCCCGGCCTCCCTCTTTTTGTTTTCCTCCCCCCCCTTTTCCTTTTACCGACTTCCCTTCTTTTATGATGGTTTCCCCTTTCCCCGCGGCCTTCTCCCCCGGGTTTCCTCGCCCTTTTCAACCCCCCGGGCCTTGCCCCCCTCTCCGGTCCCTTTTTTTCCTTTTCCCCCTGGTTTTTTTCCCCCCCCTTTCCGCTTCTTCCCCCCCGTTCCCTCTCCCTTTTCCCCCCCTCCCTCCTGCTCCCCCGTCCCCATTTCCGTTTTTTCCCCCCTTTTCCCCTTTTCCCCCCCTTTACATCCCCTTCCTAAACCCTACCCCCGGTTTCCCCTTTTCCCCCCCCACTTCCCCTCTACCTTTTCCCTCCCCCCCCTCCCCTCCCCCTTTTCTCCCCCCCCTCTCCCCTTTTCCCTTTCCCCCTCCCTGCCCCCCTTCCCCCCTTTCCTTCCCGCCCCCTTTTCTCCCTTTTTTATTTTTGGGGGGTTTTCCCCGCCCCTCCCCCTCTTTTTTTTTTCCCTCACTTTTTCCCCTCCCCCATTTTCCCCCCCTCCCCTCCTTCTTTACCCCTCTCCTCGTTTCTCCCCATCCTTTCCCAACCTTTTTCCTTCCCGCCCCCTTTTTCTTTGCCCCCCCCCCCCCCCCCTTCCTTTCCCTACCCACCCTTTCCCTTTCACTCCCTTTTTTGTTCCCCCCCTGCCCCTTTACACTTCCCCCCCTCCCCCCCTTACCCCTCCCTCTCCCACCCACCCCCGACTCCCCTTCCCCTTTTTCCCCCCCAAAACCTTCTTTCCCCTTAAAACCCCTTTTGTTCTTGACCCTTTGTTTGTTTTTTTCCCTCCCCCTTTTCCCCCCAATACCCCCGTCTCCCTCTTTTCCCCCCCCTCCCCTTTGTTTTCCCTTTCCTTCTCCCCACCCCCCCTTTCCCTTTTTCCCCTTTTTTCCCCCTCTCCCCTTGCCCTCTTTTTTTCCCCCCCCCCTTTTTAATTTTTTTCCTCCCCTGATTTCATTTTTTCCTTTTTCCTTTTTCCTTTTTTCCCCTCTCGCCCTTTTTTTTACCCCCCTTTTTTCCCTCCCCCTCCCTCCCCCCTTTTCCCCCACCCTCCCCCTCTTCAATTTTTCCAATTCCCCCCTCCTCCCTCTCCCCTTCCCCCTTTTTTCCCCGCCCTTTTCCCTGCCTCCCCTTTCCCTCCTTTCCCCCCTTTTACCCCCCTTTTCCCCTTTCCTTTTTCCCCCCCTTGCCTCCCCTTTTTTTCCCTCCTTAACCCCTTTCCCCTCCATCCCCCCCTTTTTCCCCCCTTTCATTTTCCCATCCCCTCTCCCCTTTCCCCTCCCTTTTCCCTTCCCCCCGCCACCCTCCCCCCTTTTCCCCCCCCTCCCCCCCCTTTTTTCCCCCCCTTTCCCTCCCCCTTCTTTTCCCCGCCCTTCCTCCTCCTCCTCCCCCCCCCGCCCCTCTCCTCCCCTCCCCCCCCCGGGGGCACCCTTTTTTCCCCTTTCCTCTTCTTAACTTTTCCTTCCTTATTTTCCCTCTTTTTCACCCCTCTTCCCCCCCTTTTCCTTCTTCCCCTTTCCCACTTTTTTTCCCCCCTTTCCCTCTTCCCCTTTTTTCCCTTTTTTTCACCTCCCCCTTTTCCCTCTCCCCCCCTCCCTCCCTCCCTTTTTCTTTTCCCCTCTTCTCCCCCCCTTCTCCCTCCCTTTCCCCCTTTTTCCCCCTTTTTCCCCTCCTTTTCCCTCCCCCTCCCACCCCCCTTTTTCCCCCCTTTCCCCCGCTTCGTCCCTTTTTTCCCCCCTCCCTCCCGTTCCCCCTCCCCTTTTTCCCCCCTTTCTTCCCCCTTTCCCCTCCCCCCCCCCTTTTATCCCCGCTCCTTTTTCCGTTGCCCCGCCCGTCCCCCTACCCTTCTCCCCTTTTCCATTTTCCCCACCCCCCTCCCTTATCACTCTTCCCCCCTTTTTCCCCCCCCCTTTCCTCCCCCTTTTTTTTTTCCCTTCTTTCGCCCCCGGGGTTCCCCCCTTTTTTTCCCCCCCTCCTGCCCGCCCCCTCCCCCCTTTTTCCCCTTTTCCCTTTTCCCTTCTCGTCTCCCCTCCCCCCTTTCCCCCCCCCCTTTTTCGCCTTTCCCCCCCTCCCCCCCTCTCCCCTCCTTCTCTTTCCCTCTTCCCTTTTTTCCTCCCCCTTTCTCCGCCTATTTAATTTTCCCATCCCCCTCCCTTCCCCTTTCCCCCCGCTCTCCCCGCCGCCTCCCCCCCCCTCCCTTCCCCCTTTTTCCCCTTATTTTTCCTCCCCGCCTTCTGCCTTCCTCCTCTTCATCCCCCCCTCCCCTCCCCTCCCCCCCCCCTTCCCTCCCACCACCCCCCCCCCCCTTTCCCCCCCCGGGGCCCTACCCCTTTTTTTTCCCCCCCCCCCCCTTTTTTCCCCCTTTACTCCTCCTCTCCCTTTTCCCCCTTCCGCCTTCCCTCCCCCCTTCCTTCCCCGCCTCCCCCCTTCCATTCCTCCTTTTCCTTCTCCCGGCCCTTCCTCCCTTCTTTCCCCCCAAACCCCTCTCCCCCCCCTTCCCCCCTTTTTTTCCCTTTTTTCCTTTTCTCCCCCCCCTGCCCCACCGCCTTCCCCTTTTCGCCTCCCCCCCTCTCCTTCTTCCCCCTTTTTCCTCCCTAACTTTCCCTTTCTCTCCCCCTCCCCTTCCTCCCCTCCCCCCCCCCTTTTTCCCGCCCTTACTTTTTCCCCCTTTCCCCTTTCTCCCCGTTCCGTTTTTCCCTTCTCTCCGACTTTTTCCCTCTCCCCCCTTTTCCCCCTTGTTCCCCCCTTCCCCCCTTCCCCCTCTCTCTCCGTTTTTTGTTCCCCCCTTTTCCCCTTTTTCCCCCCTCTGTTTTCCCTTTTACGTTTCCCCCCTTCCCCTCCCCTTTTTTTCTCCTCCCCTTTTCCTTACTCTTTTCCTTTTTCCTCCGCCCCCTTTTTCCTCCCTTTCCCCTCCCCCTCCCTCCCCCCCCCATCCTCCCCCCGCCCCCTCCCCTTTCCCCCTACCTTTCCCTTTGCCCCCCCTTCCCCTTTCCCTCCCCTTTCCCCTTTCATTTCCCCTTCACCCCTTCCTTTTTCCCCCTCCCCTTTTTTCCTCCATTTCCCTCCCCTCCCCTCTCCCCCCCCTTATTTTTTCCCCTCCCCCTTTTCCCCTTTCCCGTTGCCCCCCCTCCTTTTCCTTTTCCCCTCTCCCCGCCTTATCTCCCCCCCTTTTTTTTCCCCCCTTTTCTTTTTATTTCCCCCCTTTTCTTCCCTCCCCTTTTACTTCCTCCCCCTTTTTTTTTCCTCTCCCCCCCCTTTTCCATTCCTCCCCCCCTCCTTTTTCCTTTTCCTTTTTCACCCTCATTTTCCCCTTTATTTCCTCATCTCCCCTTTCTACCCTTTTCTCTCTTTTTTCCCTCTCTGCCCCCCCTCCTTCTCCATTCCTTTTTTTGCTTTCCCCCTTTCCCTCCTCCCTTCCCCTCTTCCCATTCCTCTTTTTTTTTCCCCCTCCCCACCCTCCCGTCCCCCCTTTTTCCCCAATCCCAATTCCCTTTTTCTTTCTCCCCTCCTTTCCCCTTTTTCCCCCGGCCCCCCCCTTTTCCTTTTTTCCACCCCTTTCCTCCCCTTTTCTCTTTTATTCCCCTCTCTCCCCCCCCAAAACCCCCCTCCCCCCCTTTCCCGCCCTTTCACCCCCTTTTCAATCCCTCCCCTCCCCTCTCTCCTCCCCCTCCCCTCCTCCCCTTCCCCTTCCCCTTTCATCCCCCCCACTCCCCTTTTATTCCCTCCCCTTTTCCCTTTTTCCCTTTCTTCCTCCCCTGTTTCCTCTTCCCTTCTCCCTCGACCCCCTCCAATCCTTTCCCCTCCCCCCAAAAACCCTCCGCTCCCCCCCCCCCCTTTTCTACTCCCCCCCCCTCCCATCCCTCCCTCCCCATCCCGTTTTCCCCCTCCATCCCCTCTCCTTTTTTTCCCCCCTCCCCCAAACCGCCCCTCCCGCCCCTTCCCGCCCCCTTTCCCCTCCTGCCCCCCCTTCCTCCCCTCAACCCCCCTTTTTTTCCTTCTCCCCCTTTTCCGCCAACCCCCTTTCTCCGTCCCTCCTCCCCCTTTGCCCTTTTCCTTTCCCCTTTCCCTTTTTCCTCCTTTTTTTCCTCTTCCTTTCCCCCCCCTTTCATCCCCCCCCCCGCCCCCCCCCCCTTTTCCCCCCATTCCCCCTTTCCCCCAAATTCACCCCCTTTCTCCTCTCTTCCTTTTCTCTGCCCTATCCCCCCCCTTTTCCTCCCGCCTCCCCTTTTCCCCGACGCCCCTCCTCCCCCCCGGCTGCACCCCCCCCCTTTTCCTCCCCTCCCTCCCCCGTCCCCCTCCCCCTTTTTATTTCTCCAACCTTCCCCCCCTTCTCCCCTTTTTCCTCCCCCGGTTCGGCCCCCCTTCCCCCCATCTCCCTCCTTTCCCGTTTTCCTTCTCTTTTTTCCCCCCCTCTGCTCCCTTTCCCCTCCTTCCCCCTCCTTTTCCCCCTCCCCCTGTTTTTTTCCCCTCTCCCCCCCTTTCTCCTCTCTCCCCCTCTCCCCCTCCCCATGCCCCTCTCTTCCATTCCCTTCCCCCCCCACCCCCTCCCGTCCCCTTCCTTTTCCCTTTCTTTTTTTCGTTTTCTCCCAATCCTCCCCCCCTTTTCCCCCTTCCCCCCCCCCCTTTTGCCCATTTTCTTCCCGGGCCCCTTTTCCCCTTTTTCTCCTCCCCTGCCCCCTTTCCGCTTTTTCTCTGCCTCCTCCCCCCCTCCCTCTCCCCCCTTTCCCCCCCCCCTCCCCCCCCCCCTTTTCCTCTTCCCCCTCCCCTCTTCCCCCTTCCTTACATCCCGCCCTTCCCCTCCCTTTTCTTCCGCTCTGGCGCCCAACCCTTTTCCCCTCCCCCTTTTCCTCTTCCCCCCCCTTTTTCCCTCCTCCCCCTTTCCCCTCTCTCCACTTCCTTTTCCCTTTTTTTTCCCCCCCCCCTTTCCCTCCCTACCTCCCTTTCCCCCCCTTTTTCCCCTTTTTTTTCCCCCCATTTTTCTTCCCCCCCCTTCTCTCGCTTTCCCCCCCCCGGCCCCCCTCCGCCCCTCCCTTCTCCCCCTTTTTTTCCCCCTTCCCCCATTTTCCCCAACCCTCCTTCTTCCCTTTTTTTCCCCCTCTTTTTCCCCCACTCCCTTTTTCCCCCCCTCCCCCTTCCTCCTCTTTCTCTTCTTTCCTCCCTTTCACCCCCCCCCCCCCTTTTGCTTCCCCCGGGCATATCCCCTCTCCCCCCCGCCCCCAAATGCCGCCCCCCTCCCCCTTTCTTCCCCTCTTTCCCTTTCCTCCCCCCTAAATTTTTTTTTTCCCCCCCCGTTCTCCCTTCCCCTTCGTTCCTCTCTCCCGTCCCCCCGTCTTTTTGGGCCCTTCCCCCCCGCATTTTCCCTCCCCTTTGCTTTTTCTCCTTTTTTTTCCTTCCACTTCCCTCTTTTCCCCCCCCTTTCCCCTTTTTCCCCGCCCCCCCCCTCCCCCCCTTTTTCCCTCCCCTTCCCTTTTTGCTCCTCTTTCCCCCCCCCCCCTTTCCCCCTTTTGTCCCCCCTCCCCCCTCTCCCCCCCCCCCCCTTTTTCCCTTCCCTTCCCAAACCCCCTTTCCACTCCCCCCCCTTCTTTTCCCCCCCCCTTTTTCCTTTTTTTTATTTTTCTGCCTCTCCCCCTTTTCCTCCCTTGCGTTTTTCTCTTCCCTTCCCCTCTCTCCCCCCTTCCCTTCCCCTCTTCCTCCCCCCCCCCCTTCCCACCCTCCCCCTCCTCCTTTTCCCCCTTCCCCTTCCCCTTCCTCCCTTCCCCTCCTCCTCCCCAACCCCCCTCCCAGCCCCCCCTTTCCCTCCCCCTTTTTCCCCCCCCCTTCCCATTCCCTTCCTCTCTCTCTCGCTCCCCCCTTTTCCCCCCCCCTTTCCTGCCCCCCCCTTCTTCCGCTCCCCTTCCTCTCCCCCCCTTTTCTCCCCTTTTATTTCCCCCCGTTCCTTTTCGCCCCTCCTTTCCCCTCTTCCTTCGCCCCTTTCCCCCCTTC